>JAAXNX010001293.1:0-18759 GCA_036491905.1 Folsomia manolachei
GGGGGGCAACTTTATCCCGTAATCCTGAGGCGAGCCGCCATAAGATTCGAACCAGACCCAAGTGCGGTCAGCTAAAACTATCAGAGCACACCAATGACCCATGAGCCGTACATTATTATCCTCCGTGTTAATTATCGCGCAGAATGGGGTTGGATCCTTAAAATCAATTAGACTCAACTCGTTTTTAGCCAACACATAAAATTTAGGGATCCTACATTTACACAGTAGCCTAGATAAGATATGACGAATAGTGTACGTATCCATCTTGAGGAAAATGTCCTTCAACACTCTTTTAACTAATGACGTAATCCGAATATAATTGACGGTCTTTCGACAGTTGAAGCAAATGCTCTGCTTCAGAAAAGAGAAGCATAGTACATGGCTTCGCCGTTGGAGCCTTAAACTTTAAGAAAAACTGGAGTTGGCCCGAAGAGGTTGGGTGAAGGAGCCTGGGGTTGAGGTCTGGAGCGATTTCGAAGGCTAGAAAGAAGGAAACGCCCAGCATATCCGCTAGAGTATACTTGCTCCCAAATTTAGAGAAGAGCTCAGCGGTTGCCTTGTACGCTAGAGTAGTGCGACCTTCCTCCACGTCTACGTCAAAACGTTTTTGGAACGATTGATCCCCGCCCTCGACCTGGAGATGAGTCAAGAAAAATAACAATTTATTTACCGAGATAATAGCTACAGCCTCGGATCAGGAGCACATATTGTATTGTGGCATTTACCTGACAAATGACACTCTCTATTCCGAAATGTTTAAAAGTAAACGTGGAGTGGATAAGAGAGCCGGAGAGAGCCGCATTCTCCACAAATGTTAGCAGGACATAGCGGGGTAACGCGCCAGAAAACACCACATCCGTTTGAAGCTGCATGAATTTAGATTTATATGACTATTCTTAACCAATCAAGGCTGATTAAAATTAATAAAAACAAACCTGTAGCGTGCTAATGGGAACCGGGATCACCTTCACATCGTTGCATCTCATCGGGAAATTAGCTCTTTTCCCAGAGCTCAAAAGAGCGGCGTGTGCCCTGGCCAATTGGGGATTGAGAGTATATTTTTTTATTTGCAAATGACAGCTCTCCAGGACCAAATGATATGGGAAAACCCCGGGGCCGAGTGTAGTTGTAGCAGGTATGGCTGGAGTTGAGCTAGTGGCCGCAACTGCCGGGGTCTGCACCATCCTTGGATCATCTCCATCGAGAACAAATGGGGCTGGGGAGCGTCTAAGAGTGATCGAGATGTGGGTGTCAGGAATGATGAGACGCGGTTGATTAAAGAAGAGAGGATCGCAAATGCGAGCCAAGCAGTAAAATCGTTTGGATCCTTCGCTCAATTTTTTCCTCGCCGTAAATCCAGTATTTGAGGGGATGAAGGAGTCGAGCACGGTGTCGGGCTGGTAGAGCTGTTGTTGAAGTTGTGACTTGTTCTGCTTATTTACAAAAAGTATATCTTGCAAGTGTGCAACATAACTGGCATATGGGGAAGGACGGGTGTATGGTACACCGTTACACAGCACTTCACACGAGTGAAAAAAAGCCGCTCCCAAATTGGAAGTTACTGCAACCACATCTTTATCGGTTAGAACAGTTGATGAAGACGAGTCTGATCCACTTTTGCGGATAGACAACTCCATAAAAATAAAGGCGCTAGCGGTTTCCAGATAATCCGATGGAGAATGCAAAACGAAATTTAAGGGGCTGCAAAAAAAACAAAACTAGCAATTATGTCAAGTAATTTTTTATTTGTACCTCAACCCCTTACCTAAATGAATCCCGATAGCTGTTGGTGGGGAAAAAGATGGCATCCGTAGACCCTTGGATTCCGGAATTGGTTTTTGGTAAATTAAAAATGTCCAGATTAGCCTGAAATCCTTTCTGAGATTTCTCGTAAGTTCGACTGGGCGCCATGATTGTTTGCAACAATCTAGCGTCGAGATTGGTTGCGTTTTTTTGGCTGTTTACGACTTTTACGTCGCCGCCCACCAATCAGAGACAATTTTGAAGATCCGCGTGTCTTTGATTTTTTACTTGTTTTCCTCTTCCTTCTACCTCCGCCAGCCTGGTTGGATGTTCGAGACTTACTGCCACACTTTCCGCCACCTCGCTTCTTATAACCTCCTCCCTTCTGGCCTTTAACTCCTTTCCCTGCTACCAATTTCCGGCTTTTTTTTGCTGGAGATGGCTTTGTAGTAATGGACCGCTTTCTTGGCGTGGCTCCTTTCCTTGAATGCTTTGGGCCTTTCGTCTGGTAGGTACTTTGGGACAGTGGAATAAGGAAATCGTCACTATTGTCATCATCAGAATCGCCAGGTTCCAGTCCATTCGCCCCACCTCCACCTTGCTGATTCTTGTTCCTCTTATTTCCTTGGGGTTTCCGTTTTTTCTTCCCGGTAATCTCAGCAGACGGCGATAAAAAACAAGTGGTTTGATCAGGATCACAGGTAATTTTCCGTTCACCAACTGGTGGTTTGCCCCCGCCTTCCATCGAATTTACCGCTTCTAAAATGAATGACTCGTCCTCCTCAATATCTTCAAGTTTGTCACCATCCCCTAATGAGCTGCTGCCGTTACTGTCAGAACTGCAACTGTCAGAACTTGTGGTCGCCATTTTATTAAAGTTAAGTGAAGTAGGATTAAACCCGTCTAAAATGGAGGATTACGATTGTGTCTGTGCCAAAGTCAGGCAAATGTTCCCACTTTTGATTAAACAGTTGTATGCTTACGCTTTTAGGATGGCCACTTATCAAGGTTTGGTAGAAGACTGAATCAAATGTTTGATGATGTTGCTTTAATATACCTTCATTTCGGGGAAAAATTCGTAAGAGTTGGTGAAGTTCCTCGCCGAGTTGAGAGACTTCAACCAGATCACAAGTAACGTAAACCAGTGGGAAGTCGCCAGCCATTCCTTTTGACGAGGTCTTGGCGGACAGAGATGGCGGATTGTCCTCTGCTTCTGATTCACGGCTTCTGCTGGTGGTGTAAACGGGAAGAGTGATTCGTACCGTTTGGTGAAACATGTATTCTGGCTTGAGTCCCATTAGTCGATTAATTTGTTCTGGTAGCTGAAATCGAAAATCCACCGCACCAGTCTCCAAAACTACATGTAGATGATTCAGATTGGTGGGGTCCATAGCAAAACTGACGTCGTAGCCTCCAGCTACAAGTGTCTCTCCACAAATCTCTAGCCAAGCATTGAGTGCGCTTTCTTCATCCTCATCTGCCAGCTCGTCCGCTCTGTCAGATATAGGTATTTTATGTTGTGTCCATTTGAAGCGTTGGAGTTTTAAATTTTTATTGTCAGCCAATTTATCAAATGCGGATTGGGATTGAATGCCTGGGGATCTATGAGTCCCGGGGGCGAATATTGTGTCTCGAAAACCGAGCACACTAGCGAGATTAGGATCAAGCTGCACGTTGTATCCTTCAGATAGTGAATCCGTAAATTCTAGCTGAGTGTTTTTTGACCCGTCAGAATTGTGATAAGATTGGAGAGTTAGGCCAGGAACATTTGTGTCCACCATTCCAAAAAGTGCTAAAAGAAATTCTGCAAGTTGCTGACGTGGTAGCTTTTCAACGTTGACTTGAATTCCAGATTTTTTTTCCAAAACAATATGTAGCTTGCTCGCCATGAGCAAGGTTGAAAGTGCAGAAAATAGTCCAGGTCTTTCCGTAGTCGTGGGTGGTCGTGTTGGTGGTTTCGTGGGGGGACGTGGCGTGGTGAGAGTTTCAAGGGACTGGTTGTTTTGGTTGAGAGCGACGAAGGAATCACCGTAAATGATTTGCGCTAATCCTACTTGAAAATCTCGCAAATCCACATTCTCGTTGATGGTGAGCCAATTTGAAAAATTGTAAGATTTGTTGGTGAGTTGGAAAGTTTGGGATTTGTTGGACGCCACATAAACATAAAATGAAGGGGGCAACTGGGAGGAGAAAAAGTTGTTCATTTTGTTACCGTATTGGCCGCCTCTTCCTCTTCTCGCAGTTGGTCGTGAGAAGGAGCGGTGGCAGCTTCGGACCCTGGAGGGACCACAAGTAGTTCAAAATCGTAAAATGGAGTTGGAAGTTCCAGATTCTCCTTGTCAACAACTTTATAAACGTAAACGGGATAACGGGATACAATTTGAAACACTTTAAAAATTTCAGAACTCCAGTTCTGAGTGTATGATTTTTCAAATAATAGCTTGGTTTTCGATATTCTAACCAATGACCCAAGTTTGATTTTGGGGGGGATCCTCTTGGATGAAACGATGCGGTTGAACTGGTTCATCCACGCCCGCCCCTCCGACTCTGTATCCTTTACATCGATTGGACGCATCCCAATAGACTCAAGGTATTCAGAATTTAGGGCTGTTTCTATCCCTTTTAATGCGTCAACGTACCTTTTCTTCTTGGTGAAGGTAAGGTAGCGAGCAATGCGATTGCGTACCTTCTTAACCATTGCTTCGCTTAATGAGCTCTTCAATTTCATATTGAAAGTTTGATACGTTCGTGCGCCATACTTTTCCAATACAGCTGGAACTTCACGCAGAAATTCCTTCCCTCTGTCCGTCCATATCAATGCGCCCTTATGCTCAGGATGGGCTTTAAAGTGCTCATCAAACGCGGCTGCCACGCTTTTCGCCTCCTTGTTCTTCAGGGGATAAATTTTAGTTAACTTGGACAGGAAGCACACTATAATTAGGAGATAACGGATCCCATTATTCCAATGAGGATAACTATGACTAGTTAATTGTCCCAAATCGGCTGCGAGGATTTCTCCCCGGAAAAAAGGAATGGTGGAGCGACGGGGCCCTTCCCGTTTTGCAGGCCTATGTGTACTATAAGTGTACAGGCCACGAAGCGTGTCCTCTACAAATCTCTTGTCTTTAAATCCACTTTGGCGGAGATAGTTTTGAAGTGAACCAATGCTTCCCGGCCGAGCTGGGTCAAAGTAATGTTTTTTTATTTCTTGTTTTTTCTTATCTCTCAATGGAACCGGTTCTTTGTCATGGAGTTCCTTTGTTTTTGCTTCATTTTGTTGGAATTTTGTGTCCGCCATAATGATGGAACGGCTATACAAAGCCGTCAAACCGTTGTTTAAAACTGATCCAGTTTTTGTCCAAATATGATATACAGTCTTTTCGAGAAGGAGTCACGGAAACTTTGTTTTTCTTGCTACTACTCACCGTCGAAACCAGCTCCGCATTGAGAATTTTTTCGTCGTGCGCCCCAATGGACTGGCCAGCACCGGTTTGGGGCGGCGGAGACAACTCTTGATGATCGTTCTGCGCATATTGGAGAGGGTTTGGGGCAAGCGCCTGTTCTTCTTTTGTGTCGTTAACAGTGAAAACGTAGCCGGTTTCCAGAATCCTGGTATAATCTTCTTGCGATATGCAACGTAACGTATATATGGTCGAAGCCATACTCGTTCTAATTAATTCTAGTTTTAAACAGTTTTCATTGATTAACCACTCCAAGACACACTTCAGCCACCACTTTTTCAAGCATTTGCAGCCCCAGGGGCTTTAGAGCGTGACGATACTTGATCAAGATTTGTTTAACTTCTTGCCTATCCAATTGTCGTGCCGGCCATTTTTCAAAATATTTTAAAAGTTTTCGTGTCTCCTTTGCCTTTAACTTTTGTTGTTCTTGCTTACTTAAAGCAAATTGTCTAGCATTCAAAATAATCTCAATTAATCGTTTCAATTGGCTATCTTCACATTTCAAAATATAGGAACGAAACGTTCTACCATTTGACGAGAACAACTTTAAAAGGAAAGGCTCCTCGGCTAATAATTTCCCAATCGACATCGTTTCTACTGAGGATAGTAACAGTGCCAGGGAGATGTATGTTTCATTATAGGTAGAGACGTATGCACTATTGCCTGCAAGTGCAATTTACTGCGCTTACGGTAAACACATATGTAGTCACTTACGCCACCATTCTGCGGTTTTGTATAGAGTTCAAAATCTAGTTTTTTCAAGCCTGGGACGCGAGCCCAAAAAGAGCGATCACAAACCACTACGTATCCTTGAGGTATACCACATTCGCCAATAATTTTTTGTTCTTGTACCAATTCCTCATCCTCGGGTATAACTTGCAAATCTATATTGGCCATAACTAAGAAACAAGATGATTCAAAAGAATTGCTCACTTTTTAAAAAACAGCGAGGTAAAACAGCCCCAAAAATAGTTTTCATGCTGGGTCCAATTTTGCTCTCCCACGCGTTCTGGAAAACTTGTGTCATATAAAGCCTGCAGCAGAACTTTGTTAACACCAAAGACAGTAAAATGAGTCAAAACTTTAAACGATTGCTTTATTTCCTCGGGAACGGTGTCATTAAAAAACTCTTCTGCACATTGAATATACCAACTGGCTTGCACTCGGGACTGATAATATTCAGTCATGCTGAACGCAATGGTTAAGAAAACATTGATAGAACTCACACCTTCCTAGTTTCAAGCTGCAAATTCACATTCTAGGATGATACATGTGCCAGCTATTATCACATGTGTAGAGGGTCACTGATGTGGGAGACTTGGCTTTATTATGGAGAATAACGTTTTGACAGCGTATGCCGGGAATTCTTTCTTCTCTAACGAGCACAAAGTTTGCACGAACAGACTCGGGAACATAGCAATTCCAGAACATGTCTTCACACGCGAGAATCCAGCCTGATGGGACATGAACCACTGTTGTTTCCCAAAGCACAGGGAGCAAACCGTCCTTCATGGTTCAACTTGAATTAGCCTGCAATAGAAAGAAACGGACCGGGCAGGAAATCTTTTGTAAACAAAGGAATTCCTGCCCGGCTTCAAACGTATTGTCACAGGCACAGCAGTTTAATAATGAAGTAACCTACGTTTTTCTATGCCGTCTTCATTGGCTTCGACGACCAGTTGAGGGACAGATAATTCAAGGTAGTCTTGGGTAAAAAATGCGTGGAGCCGCAGAACTTTTCCAATACAAGAATTCTGAATCTCTTAAAGCCACTAAATGCACGTGACCGGGCTTCCAACGGCCTGAGTTGAAGTGGATCTCGAAATTCAGATGGTTGTGCCAATTTAAAGATGTGAACAAGTTATTATTGCAAACTACTACCCACCCACGCGCAACAAAACAACTATCAAATTCCAAATCCGTAGGACAAGTGGAAGGGGATGAGTATCCGGAATCGCACTGGTTCGCCATTATTTATAGTTGTTCACTTATTTAAATTGGTTAACGGCTCATTAAATTCAACATATCGACGAATTGAATTCAACACATAGCTCGTATTGTAACATCTACCGGAAGAATCGAAATTTTTGTCCCACCAGATTGCTAGTTTTATTTCTTCCTCTCGCCCTTTTGCCCATACGCAATATATACATGAAACGGTATGACAATCGTCTTCCCGAGATGAGTGTTGTCTCCATGGCGGAAATATTGGGAAATTTGAAACATATAAAACTAGGTTTTGATGGACACATTTCCGTGTATCAGTCATAACCTTGGATAAGCCCATATTTTTACAACAATCCCACGCCTGGCTACTCATAATGGATATAGTTTTAGTTATATTTGGGTTTGTTTCTTGATTTCGTCATCGTCGGAAAAGAGCTGTGATTTTTATAGAAGCCCCTGACAAACTTCTCAATCAAGGATCCTCGTTTAATAGAATGACGAACCAAAAAATCATCCACCTCTCGTCTCAATTCCCAAAAGCAATAAATACAAAATACAATTTGGCAATCCTCCTCCTCGGATGGATGTTGTCGAAGTGGTGGAAAAATTGGAAAATTTGTGACATACTGTGCAAGATTTTGGTGAATTGCATAGTCCCAACTTGCCATATTACCTATCTCAGCTCACTCTATTTCGGTAAAAATATTCTACACCTAGCTGGATGTTCCAACCATAAAAAATCGCGAACTCGACAAAAGTCTGGAGTTTTAACCTGACAATCAATCACTAAATAGTGGCCAATACCTGCTTCTGTGGCCAATGCCAATGCCTCAGTCAAATAATGCGGATGATTCGGTGCAAACTGCCTAGACAGTATAGATGTAGTTGTTTTATCCCGAATTTGTCTAAGCAAAATTATTATTGATGCGTTAAGAGATAAGGTCCTAGTGTTAGCCCCAAAAAGATTTTGAAACAGGAGCACAATTGCACATTTCTCATGATGTGATCGCGTTATGACGAATTTTGTGACCCAGTCATTCATTTGTTTTGAACTGGATATGTCAACCAAAAAATCGTCGATAACCATTAAATTATTGCAATCTTTTTTTAACAATCCTTCGGCTTCTTCTACTGAATAAGCCATATTAAAGTTGGGACATTTCTGTTTAAAATCTTGGAAGCAACTCTGGTGAGACGCAGACAAGTAAATTATATTTTTAATTGGTTCCACAGCAATAGTAGCGGCACGGGAACAAATTTCCAAAGCTAAGGTAGTTTTACCCGCATAGGCGCTTCCAATCAGCAGGCAGGAAAATGGAAACTGAATTCTATAATCGTTCATGACATACTTGTCCATCTTGGTTCACTCTTCATGAACGAGTTGTGCAGCAGTGGGCACTAGTCCATGTATTCTGGGAGGAACTGGAGCCGAATTAAACACCCCTCGGGCTGCAGCACGTTTATATTGTTTTCTGTAACTGAGTTCTGCACGGCACAAAGGACTACCAGTTTTACCTTTGCCAAAATGACCGAGGCCAATTTTAGAAAACTTTTTTCGATTCACAATGCATACTTTGCATGTAACGGACTGACACGTTTTGAAATGATTAATCACTTTTCGAAAAAATAAACACAAGCGGACAGGGCAGTCTGGTTCCTTTTTACAAAATAGCATATGGGTGTCTACTCCCCAGCCTGAAAAATACTTGCAAAATGGAATCACACAAGTTTCTTTTGTCTCAGTTGCCTACATTTTGAATTTAAAAAATTGTTTTTACAAATCAGTTGCTTGAGAATATTGACGAATTTCATACCTCGTTATCTATCCCCTCATCGTCGGCGGCTTCGCACTGTAGCTGGTGATCCCTCGAGTGTAACACATAACAAAATAAAGCAAAGAGCTTTGCGTTTTGACTTGGATACCTTCTATGTAAATAGGCAAGTCCTTCTCGTAAATTATCCACCGCTTTCGTATCTGACTGTATCCCTCTTAACAATGCTTCCATCATTTATAGCCCACCCAGAAATGAGAATAAACCTAAAAAAGCCAAATACCTTATAGTCGTAAAAATGAACTTGGGGCGCAGTTGCGCAAAAAAACAAAAACGAAACTATAATCTACCCTGGCGAAATCATCCTTCCACCCTACTCACGCCATCCACGTCCATTTCCCTACTCTGACAAAGAGAAACATTGCCAAATGCGGTGGTCGTAATCAAATCAGGATGCAAATAGCGAGAATTTAAGAAACTGTAAAAACAAACCTTCCGGCTTTTCACTATGCTAAGTCTCCTATTTCTTGTTTCCATAGCTCTTGTCTCCACGTATTCTATACCAGGTCGCCGGAGGCATTGTAAATAATAATCATGAGAAAGGCGTAGTAATACGGAGCGAGGAATGTTTTTTCCTCTTTTCAAATTCAAGCAAAATAGACAGAGCCCATCAGAATATCGTTGACACCTAGGGCACTCAACTAGCAACGAGTAGTATTTGCTTTTCAAAAATACTGCCTGTTTTATTTTCCACAACCGGAGAGAAAACTTTCCGGGAATGTCCCTGTTTTTCTGGGAGAAAGCAGGATGAATCTGTGGCAATCTGCTTAAATCCACCTCTGGCATCTGCCCCAGCTTTCTCCATATTTCGTCTTTGGTTTTGGATGGCAATTGGACAAAAAGTCCGTCTGTGTCTACACCTAACAGCTTGAGTGAGCTGAACTTTTCCAACAAAGAGTAGAAAAAGGAATACAAGTTTAATTTCGAAAGGTCTAAAATTACAAAGCCTGCCGCAAGTGGGCTGCTTTGAAGAACTGTTCGCTTAGTAAATTGAAAACATGCGACATCTGGAGATATAACAAAAAATGAATCAAAATTGTCTCTGCTTAAATGTTTTAAACTTGTAGCTCTGTTTAAAGAAATCCTAAAGTCCCGGTGTTTTGAAGTATCTTGACAGCACTTGCCGTATGCCTGACAATACATGCCCTTTAGTACTTGGTCATCAAATTGGCAATTATTTTTCTTTGCCTCTTTCCTACAGTTACTCACCAAGGTTGCAAATGGGCGAAGAAATGGTTTTTGGGTGAACCGTAACAGTTTTTCAATACTAACCAGTATTGCTCCCTTCGAAATAAAAAATTGTAGCAGGCGATAATGAATCCAATATTCTTTTTTGGGATATTTTAAAGTTAATAACAGCTTCTCTTTTGTAAATGGACAAGAAATATCCTCTTGTATATCAGAATACATTTGTTGTTGTATCAAAGACAAATCTTTTGGATCAACAAGGGTTTTTGTGGGGAAAAATGGCATGGAATCCGTAAACTTATGTAAACTTTCCGGCAAATCTACTGTGCATAACAACATATATCCGACCTGACTATTATCGCTTAAAGACATGATCTCAAACCTATCAATTTCAGCTCTTGTGCACCAATCAAAATTGCTGTGAGGCAATGGTTTCAGCTCGGAATGACAAAATGCGGAATTGGAATCAAAAAATGTAATAAATGAACGCTCTTTCTTTCGATCGTAATTTCCTATATCCTCATTATTTGCATCTGATAGCCTATTGCAAACAAAGTTGATTCCTCCTTTGAGTTGTTCTCTAAAAAGAAGAGTGGCATCCAAATCCTTCAGATACTGGAATGGCTCTTCACTCATTTGGTTGGCCACAAAAAAACTAAAACTTGACATGGTCGGAAAATGAAATGGATACCAATTAAAGTTTTCTCCACAAACCCGATTCAAGTTGATTGCAATATCGGACATTAGAAATACTTTGGTTTTTGTACACAACTCCAAGTAGTCTCCCATTGTTTTGCATTTAAATACTTTGAACATGTAGTGGGAATGATTATATTCGTCACAGCTAATAATTTCGTCAAATTCTGGATTTTTGAAAAATTCAATTGGAGAAATGTAGTCTCCAACAATCGCATTGGCGAATCAAACCATTCAACCGGGAAGTAAAATCGATTCAATAAATATTCTGTAGCAAAATCTGGGTTAACAATTTCTCTGTCCTTAAACATACCGTACAAGGTTGAAAATTGTGAGGGCAAATCTAACCGGTAGCTGACATTGCTGATTTTGAGAATGGCGTCGTAAAAATTACAATTTACAAATAACGCCAAATCTATTATTCTGTTAATTTTAGATATGGTAAGCAAAAGAATCTTACTAGAATCTTTTGCGACAATATTTATGTCACTAACAATACTCGGTTTAAGTAGTTGCAGAATAAGACGATTTTCATACTCGGAGTTATTATACCCCAAAAAGCAATGGGACTTTACTCTCAACTGTAAGTTACAGAAACTGCACAATACTGCTACCTCCGCTCTATTGTCAATGTGATTGTGATGAAGCACTTTAATTCTTTCTTCTGTGAATATGTTACCACACAATTCACAGTGGGTCGCTTCTTGATATGCCTGCTTTACTTTTGTTGTCACAATTAGAGGAAGAGCATCCGTTTTTACAGCCTGGCTGAACCTTTCCCCCATTTCTATAATTGTAGTGAAAAACTGTTCTGCTGGCAATTTTCCGTCGTAATAATGATGCTCTATCAGTTTTCCTTTACAATCAATAACTGCCAAAGCATATGAATGCAGGATTACATTTGCCTCCACAGTTGAATAAATCAGGTCTTGGTCGACCGGCATGTTATGCTGCTCTGTCTCTGATAAATCTACTGCTTTTTCCTTGTAACAATTAAAAGTAAAGCAAATTTTAAACGCTATATCAAGCTTGGAATAAAGTTGAAAACTTTTCCATTGGTCTTGCTGTGGGAATCGAATTTTTTGTTTATGGATCAGTGCACACTGCTCCTGGTGCTCTGCCAATACTTGGGTAGATCGTAGACAATACGTGCACAAAGTGTCCCGAGAGTATCCAGGCCTTTTAATTAAGGCACAGGTATTTGTGGAAGCAATAAAATGATAGCGATATTTTATATCCTCTGTCGCTAACGAATTTAAATCTTGTCCCTCTTCCGCTTGTTTAAGAAGAATCAAATCAACATGCCGTAATTTTTTATCTTCACAAGTATAGACAGGATAATACCCATTATCATATGACAGAACCATAAACGAAACATCATTGAGAGCAGTAAAGCGTGCCAAATCTTCCAATGCCACAGCTCCCAAAAATCCAGTCAAATCCCATTCTTTGAGGTCAATAATCTCCTGAATTACTTCATTGTAATTACTTAATTTGGTGAGTTCTATCTTGAGTTTCCTTTTTTCATAAGGAGTCAACTCAATTTCCAATTTCTCAAAAATATTCCATACTAACTTCTCTCGTTTTAAAACGGCAATCACTGATGTTAAAAAACATAATTCCTGACAATCAACATTTATAGTGTATCGAGTGCTCACACCCGCCGGGGTCGGAATATAACCCATTGCCATTATTGGGACATATTGTCCCAACCTAATCATGATCTTTCTAACCTGAGATAACTTCCAACCGGAACTATTTTCACTGTAAATAGCCAAACTAGTAGACAAGAATGCCAACGCAATTTTTAATTTCGACACAATAAACATGTCATTAACGTAGATTTGGAATGGACTAAAAAGCTTAACGGGCCTTTTCTCGCTTGAGTCTGCCTTTTCCATAATAACACCAAATGTTAATTCCGCACGTACCCCCTTCCAATTTGAAATCAATTGAGATAGAATTTTCCTTAAATCGGCATAACATAAAGTTACTGCTTCCTCAAATGTCGCTACAAACGACCCAAACGTATATCCGTAGTGAACCATGGTACCAAAATGGACGGCCTGCTCAAGTCGAAACTGGCCAGAATCCATATTGTCTGGGAGTAAAGGAGCATTAACTATCTGGGCTTGCCCACCTACTTGCTGGGCATCCAAGAACTCTTGCCTTCTTGAACATTCAAAAATATGCAAGCCCATATCATTGAAGCAAAACAAGCAATATTGACACACGTGAATAAAACTATGTAGCTGCCATTTTTGGAATGACTTAAAAGGTTCGGGACTGTTGCAAAATGCGCAGTAATAACGACGATCAATATACTTTCTCTCCAATCTAAAACCTGTAAAAATCTCCACCCTCGGCCTTAGTCGCTCACAATCGGCCTGGTTCCTACCACTTCTCTCGCTAATCCTTATATTTTCCATGAGGTACTATTTATAGGTGGAACGATGAAATATTTATGTAGCTATTGGCGTAGTTAAGTTAACAAACTCAATGCAGCCAAGTGTAAGTCCTCCGTGTACGTATAATGCGAATAACCAAATCCATTACGGATTTCACCAAATTCTCCTTCGAAAGCTTCAAACAAACGATAATTACAAACACAACACTCTAGTTTTATCTCATCGGCATTAGTTTGCGGATTCTCAAAGTTCCCTAAATTTAAAGTAAACTTAAAAAAATGGTGGTGTGATAAGCAATTGAGGGCTTGGTCCGAGGTCAGAATATCTGGCAAATACTCGAATATTCCGTTAAAGACGGAGCTAATTGGGACAATCGGAAGTGAAGGTTTCAAGTGGTGATGAAATAATGCTCCGCAAGATGAGCATGAAATGTGCACGTTCTGTTTAATAGTTGGAATAGCGCCTGGTTGAGAAATAAACCGAACGTCGTCAACAAATTTGGTACACTTTTTAAATTCACCACATCCTACACAATTGTATTGTTCATACACAAAAACATTGGCGCAGTCGGACGTACACTCTGTGTTCATTTTATGTTATATAGAAGTGAAGATGCTACTATATGAATATTCCACATACTCCATTCTAAAGCTTTCTAACCAATCCCAAGTGTGGATACTCAACAAAGGGCTCAAGCATTTTAGACACAGCACATTTGATAAAAATTTTCCAAACTTTCTACAACCGGAGGTGCCACCATTTTTGATCTTGAAAATTTGTAATTTATAAACTTGATGTCTAACTTTGTCCACTTTAGAAGCACAACGTTTACAGATGATGCACGGATTGTTGCCTATAATTACAGCATTTTTGTCCAATATCATGCTCATTACAAGATAGCATTAGGGTATTGCAACACTAGCTTCTCCGAATCTGACGATTTTATTCCATTCCTCCAGCCAAAAGTGTTCTAATTTATGTGTTGCAATAACTTGAACGCGAAGTTTGAAGTTTATAGGATTCGGCCGTACCGAAGCAGAATTGTAATAGTCACACAAAACTATATCACATTGAGAACAGTTATAGAAAACGTGAAGGATGGATAGAGTTTCAACAGTAGGAGTAATAAAATTCAATTTGGGCTCGAAACACTGTAGAAATATGGAGCGATCAATGTTGTGCTTTGGGATCACGCAATCTGCACCATTCGAGTACACTTTAACGGTATTTATACCGCTTATTGTGTGAGTCAAGTTGACGACACTGCAAACATTGGAGACGGTGGTTGAAGTAGTACGTAGAATTGATTTACAAACTCCACAAATGGAGCGGCAAGAAATGTTATAATCTTCTTTGCCAATTTTGACGTTATAATAGTCAATCACACTTTTATTTGACAACAGCGCCTTGCATGAGTTGCAAGAAACGGGGTTGGAGAACGGAGTAAAATCACTCATTTTTTGTTTTCCCATGCAAAAAAATTCGCCGTCTACTTTTCAGGATCGTACTCAGCAAAAACATTATCATAAATATTAAGTCTTTTGTAGAGGGCTTTTTGTTCTTCTAAGTGAGACATGAACCTGCCTTGAAATCTTGCTGGGCATAGTTGCTTATCCAAAAAGCAAATGTCTTCTAAACAATGTTATATTTAACATTAAACAAATGTGCCAAATTGCATAACTAATAAAATCAATATAATTACCTAACCGTTTCACACGGCCAATTGTAGAATATGTCGAGCCGGGGAAAGGTTCGGAAGGATTACCCAGGAGCGTTATAAGTTTAGACAGGGTTAGACCCTAAAATTGAGAAGTCAATCACACTATTACTATTATTATGAATTATTACGTCACCCAACCTGGCTTTTGAATTGGGTAAGACTGAAGCTAAGCTTGAGGGGCCAAACTTTAACCGTCACCCGTCTCCCAGATCGAGGACAAATCCATCCCTCAATTACTGGAAAAATTGGAACAATATTTTGCAAAACAGGGACTCTGTTTGCCAAATATACTGGCTCGTCAAATTTTACTAATAAGCAATCTGGAGGCTTTGCTACTCCTTTTTTGGATGTACAGTAAAATGGACATATTATACAACCTCTTGATCCAGCATATAATCCATTTGTCACATTAATATTAATTGTTAACATGACTTTTGCTCCTTCACATACGAATAACGTTTCAAGCCCCTTGTTTTTCATTTGAGATGGAGAAAGGGGAATTTTTGAAATCGGAGGCAATTTTAATATTGGTTTCTTAAACTGTTTTAACTTGAAGAAATTATATTTTCTGCAAAGTTTCCTGTATGGAAGAATACACGGTGCATCTTGAAATTGGGCTAGCTCCTCCATACTCAAATTGCTCTTTAACCTCCGCCGAAGAAGAGCCAAATCAGTTTCTGACACATTCTTTGCCCTCAAATTATGTAAAAGCTGCCTAAAAGCGGTAGCATCAGGGGCATCTTGGTCGACCCTCTTATTCCCGTATATATAAAAACAAGTGTTAAATTGGGTCTGAAAAAGTCGACAGCCTTCCTCGCTAAATGCATCTTGGCATTCCTCTACCGGTTTGTATAATGGGGTACCAAATACGCATGGAAGTTGTAATGCCTCCCCACTGAGGATAATATTGAAAGATCCAAAGGGGGAATCTACCCCAGAAATTGTTTGGCATACACGTGATAGCCAGTGTAGCCATCCGGCACTTATTAAACTGAATTCGTCGATGGCGAGCCACCTAACGTTTTTAAATTTCAATAGTACTACTTGAGGTATCGGCGCCACTGCGCTCACTTCCCAATTGTTACGCTTGGGGAGACAAAAAAGGGAGTGGATAGTTGATGCCCGGAGGGATGCTGCTACAAGTCCTAAAGGTGTTGTACATCTAAATGTCTGACATATCTAACCTCTATGCAGTTATTTGGTCTTACCAGTTGGGGCTGCAAGAATCATTCCTTCAGTTGTGTTAACCAATTTGTGAATCGCACGAAGAACCGCACTTTTCCCTCCACCGGCGCCACCCGTGAGAATTATACGACAATAGCCCCTTGTTTCCTGGGGTTTTTGCAAAAAGTCGCGAATGAAATCTAACACTTTTGACTGTGAATCACTGAAATTTAAATTTTCACATTCGAGGGATTGAGGAACTTTTAACTTTAGTTGGGCGTAAAGTTTTTTATATGCTTTAACGTGTGGTTCAGTAGTTGTTTGTTTTTGAAGGGATTCCCAATAACCGGGAGGGGTCTGAAGGAACATTAGGCAGTAAGGCCGCAAAACGCAAGTGATGAAAAAAACGTCGTAGCAAACGGTTTTATATGGCCAAGAAGTAGTTGAAGAAAAAGATGCTCCTTTTCCCGCGTTCATCATGCACATCAAATTATAATGAATTTGAACAAATGTAACCCGTGAACAATGGGGAATATCATCCATCATTGTCAAAAATAAGCATTAAGTGTAAGTGCTCTGCTTCCCGCTTTCATTATTTCCTACCCGAGCAGTTTGTGCAAAAGTATAAAAAAACCATTAATGGCGTGTCCATCTGGCGCTTCCCATTTTCATGAACAATGGAACAATGGGATCTGTCATCCATCAGTGTCAAAAATAAGCATTAANTAAGTGCTCTGCTTCCCGCTTTCATTATTTCCTACCCGAACAGTTTGTGCAAAAGTGTACATAACCATTAATGGCGTGTCCATCTGGCGCTTCCCATTTTCATGAGCAATGGAACAATGGGATCTGTCATCCATCATTGTCAAAAATAAGCATTAAGTGTAAGTGCTCTGCTTCCCGCTTTTATTCGTTACGCCAGTAGTAGTCGTTAATAAAGTGGTGCAAATAAATGTCTATTAAAAAGTAAATAAATTCCGTCTTTCATTTATTTAAAACGAAATAATTAATTTGACGACAATTTCAATTTCTAAAGCTGCAAACCACTACTTTGAACCTACTGCAGAGATAACCTCCATGCCGGACTACAAATATGAATTTAAATGAACAAATTGATTTGGAATTATTCAAGTTCATTTTGATAACGTTGACGCTGCCTAGCCTTAGCCGCTTCAATTCGTCTTTTGTCCATGTCACTCACAGTATTCCCATATACCTTGAGTGTTGCGACAAACTTTCTTGCCTCCGACTGTTTGAGGCTACAGCTGCGACCCACCCACTTAGGATACCGCTGATTCTTTATTTTCTCGGGCCGTTTCATCAATATGCGGATCAAATAAGATCCAGTTTCCGTTTTGTAGCTTCGGACTGCGAGAGATTTACTTTAAACAAAAAAATAGTTTAATATGACTTAATATGTTTCAATATTAATGGTTCCTACTTTGTAGTCCATCTTGCTGTACTCCAGTACGCAGGCAAGTCCTTGTCCGTAATTTCACCAACCGGGCCTTGAAGAGATTTTGGAACTTCGTTCCAAGGTGTAACCTCTACTTCGTCACAAGTATCTTCGATTGCTTTCCAAAGTGATTGTATGTTTTCAGGATTCACAGAAAAAAACGAATGATCAGAGCAATCGGTTTTTTCTAGATCGTTAAGTTTCCGAAAAAACACCATGAAGCTGCACTGATCCTGGTCGTAAAAATGGCGACTTGCCAATCTTTTGGAATGTTTGATAGCATCCGCAGCATTGTAAAATTCTGGTTCCCGATCAGGTGATTTATCAAAATCGTCACTGGAGTTTGCCCCGGTTGCAATAATTGTTGTTGTTGTGGGAACAAGTTTACCATCCCCCCCAGTCTGAAACAAATCTAGACCCTGTTCATCTTCTTCTAAATCCGGATCAAAAAACGCGTCGTAGCTTTTCAGATCGATCGTTTCTCCTTGAGATACTTGTTGAGAAGAATGAGCCATATTATAAATGTATTCTTTGAATTTATAACAAATTTAATTGTATAATAATTACTTTAAACGGACGGTGAAAAAGATGAACCTTGCAACAACAGGGAATTCAAACAACTTCAATCTCGCCTTTAACACAAATGATCATTTTTAAGTCTGTCGCTTCGTATTTATTAGAAAAATTGGCGGCATAGAACTTTTCACCACTGTTTCATACTACACAAAATTTGGGCGGCAGAAACCTCAAGATGGCCCACTCCACTCAATAAAATTTCAACAGTCCCAGCAATTTTTCTTTGACATAAACATGCCAATTCCCGGCGTTTTAGCACATTCACTAAATCTTTTAAGCGTAAGTTTTCAGAACGTAGACGCCCACATTCCAATTTATATGTTTGCAGTTGTCGAGCTTTTTTATCATGGAACCTTTTAGACTTTTTAGCTCTTAAAATTTGTTGTCGTAATTTAAAATCATCACAATTATGTGGGTTCTGGTTGTACAACAAACACTTGGGCGGCATGACGCCAGAATTCTCGGTTCTTTACAGTCGTAACTCGTAACCGACTAACTGGAACTAATTTACCATGTTCAACATGAAATCTCATGTGCAAAAAGAAATACGAAATTCCAGCTGAGTTTT
>JAAXNX010001294.1:0-18757 GCA_036491905.1 Folsomia manolachei
TTCATATCTATGCATTCCAGGCTGCCCGTTAGTTCGAGGTCCTGCAAGACATCCTGTTCTCAACGCTTTATGGGCGGGTGTAAACCTTCTCTGTGTCATTTTGGCAAGTGCTCATCTTCGTAAATTGAAGAAAGACTTGGGTAAGCGAAACACAGATAAGTGGTTGGTACTCGAATAGAAAAAGAAGAATCTTGTCTTTTTTGTCATGTATCTATTTCATTATTTTTGGTCCTGGTATCATCTTCCCACCTCTTTGTTCTTCGCTTTTGTTACAAATAAAACAAAACAAGCCTTAAAGCATGATTCCTCCAAGTCACTTCTTCACGCCACAAACAATACCACTCACTTGTTTAGTCACTGGCAAACACTTCAGACAACCACTGCATTCCAATCAGTCATAAAAACAAGTTTCGTCCAATATACTGCTTGTAGTGTGGGTTGCTCTGTTGTCTGCCCAGTGGTGTAAATTGTGTTGAGAAAGTCCAAAAGAAAAAGTTGCTCAACTTTCACCATCAAAACACAAGGGTCTAGTTCTACTTACTTTAGTTTCTCATGCAGTGCAGTAACTATTTTCTAAACAGTTGTCCAAACCATCCTATACATGCATTCCCAGCGCTAGCTCAGCTAAACTTCACTAAACCCAAACTAACTTGCTCCCCTATATTGTTAAAGAAGAAGAAGAAGAACCATTTGTAAACGAAACAAAAGGCCATTCACTTTACTACAAGATCTAAAATAGTTACAAAACATTTTCAATCTTGCTAAAGATAGCAAAATTTTTACAACTTTTGAAATGGTCCATATACATATAGATGAATATAAAGATATGCCTAAATAAATTTTACTCCGTGCCAAAACCGTACATATATGTTCTTGCCAACTATCTACATCACACACGACACAAGGCACAAAGATAATATTTGCTTTCTTTTAAAGGAAATGAAAATGTTGGCATTTCTTCTTCAATTTGAGACCCTCTGGTTTCGCTTTGGTATCTACATTTCCTTTAAAAATCACTTGTAAAGAGCAACTCCAAAAAGTATGGTATCTTTCATTTCATACATGAAAAGCTACGACCAAACAACTTGAGGTTTGTAAAGTGGCCCTAGTATTTTGTTGCTAAACAGAAATCCTAACAGCACTTGAAAAGGAGATGTTGATACACGCTTGGGTAGACGAATAAATAAACGAAAATTTTAAATTAAATTTGAATGCAAGCGAAAAGCATACGATCGGTTGGACCCCCTTTATCGGAGTTTCAACAACTGTTTCAACTGTGCACATGTAATATATATGTAGTAGAACACATGCAGAACAATAAAGTCTCCGTGTACATCTATGCAATATAAATCTTGTCAATTTCAGCCCGTGCGAGAATGGGTCTTCTTGCGGCGGCTGGGGCAGGCCTAGCCAGGAATGGCAGGAATACTACCAGGAAATAAACAAAGTACCAGCTTATCTACTCAACACGGCTCAAAAATGGCCACAGTTGCCACATGTGGTGGACAAACCAGCACATTAACAAGTCATCTGCCCCCACATCGCCAACCAGGATCTCTAGCTACTGCGGGCGAATTGGATGTGCTAATTAGACAAGTACAAAAAAATGGACGGTGCCACATACGAACTCTGACCACCCTTGCAATTATCAACTTAGTCTGCTGGGTTCCACTTTATGTAGTTGCTCTTGTAGCCCCAGTTGGTAAGTTTTTAAACAAAATGAATTTCCAGTTTTATTAAAATGTGGCACATTGTATTTGGTGTAAAAGCATCTGGTGAAAGTTACCGTCAGTATCCATACTACTAGTAGCCCCAGTTGGTAAGTTTTTAAACAAAATGAATTTCCAGTTTTATTAAAATGTGGCACATTGTATTTGGTGTAAAAGCATCTGGTGAAAGTTACCGTCGGTATCCATACTCAGAACATGACCATACATGGTATTATTTCTCAATCAACCTCTCCGTTTCTATCAATCTGTCCCTTTTATCTCGAAAAGTTTTTATCTGTCTACTTCAAGATCTTACTGAGATTCGATCAAATTTTCGAGTCCATCCATCCTTTCCTGTAACCCAATACAGCATCCACATTCCAATGGAAAGAGTGTGTCTCTTCTGGTTCACAGCTGGTATAGAACTCGAGATTTCTTTATCATCATTTCACGGACTTTTCCCATTAAATGGGATTGTAAAGACAAGCCCAATGNTCCTGTAACCCAATACAGCATCCACATTCCAATGGAAAGAGTGTGTCTCTTCTGGTTCACAGCTGGTATAGAACTCGAGATTTCTTTATCATCATTTCACGGACTTTTCCCATTAAATGGGATTGTAAAGACAAGCCCAATGGGCAGCCAGAGTGCTTGTATTGGTGTATTGCGGGCCTGCAACCATCTATTCAAACCGCTTCAGGAAAACACAGGAAACATAAAAGAGACCGGAAACCAACAAAGCCAAAAACCTTTTTTTTAAATGTGAGCCAACTATGAACGCGAGACGATAGGATACGATACTACAACTGCAATGAAACAGTATCAAAACAAAAAGTATTGGAAGAAACATCTTGATCTCATTTATCATCTTCATGAGTGACGATTTAGGGTGAAAAACAAATGTGCCAATGGAGTACATTGAAAGTGCCCTTTTTCAGTTACATGTTTCGTATTTCTTTTGAAATGATGTCATTTACAAAACCAGCAGTATAAATTAACAATATCCTAATTAACAAAAAGAATAATGAAATCCACAAATTGCAAAATTGACCATAACCATTATTCACCCTTGCATACACATACATTGTTTCAATACAATTCCACATCTCGGGAAGAAAAATATCGAAAGCAAACCGCTTGTTGTAAAAAAATGAGGATTTAGTGGTAAGAACAATGTTAGGAGAGAAAGGAGATTAGGTGATATCACCCGTGAAATGAATTTTTACTTTCAACCCAGTGACGCATTATACAACCTTATAAAAAGTATCTAAAAATATGATAAAAATATCCATCCGTCATTTTTGCTGTGGCTTAGTTTCAATTTCATTCCGCAAAGTCAATGATATGCATCACTTGAGTTGATTTAAAAAAAGTTTTCACCAACATCTAGTAGTAGCTTGGTTAGGTTTATAAATGTAATGGAAGTGTATACACCGTGACACAAAAGTTCGATCTCAAGACTCCGAGCTAGGTACATTTGCGCAACCTACATCCAATTTATATTTAGGTTACTCAATATACATGTTATTCCTATTTTATTTTTCCGCAAACATACACCAATTTCCAATACCACACCCTTCGCTCACTCAGTGACCTTCAATGCTTTTCCAGAATGGGTTGTAATATTGGAATATAAACAACAAACCAAAAAATCTGTTTCACAAATGTTCTCGTAGATATTCATGACCAGCAGTCAGATTTTCCAATACTGCTCACTTTCTCAGAAAACCTGGCGTGTCATCATTATCCTATCTCATCAATGATGTTGCTACCTTGCATTTTCTGCAAATTGTTAAAGATAATCTAATTATGCTATAATAATATGAAGCTGCATAAAAGAGAATGGGCCATACCTAAAAATAGTATTGATAAAAAATAGAAAGCATTAAACAAGCTTTCTCTTTTACGATGATGGCTTTCTCTCTCTGACTTTCTCTTTCCTTCCAGGAACAGAACCTTCTTCCGAAGATCCTGCTCCGATGGCATATGAATTTACCCTTCTAGCTGCCTTTGCCCACTCAATCCTACACCCTTTGTCCCTCCTTCTACTTCACCACCCACTACGGGACGGTTTAAAAAATTGTCTAATTGAATGGTGCTGCTTTATTTGTCTCTGGCTGGGAATGGATTTTGATATTCCACCTGGCAGTCCGGGAAATGAACTAGGAAGCCGACGGCGATCCAGGGTTGGCAATCCAGACCCAGTACATCCACACCTCAGTAGTGACAATCATCCTCACACTTTCTCCAGACCTCATTCACGATCTCATTCACCACATCCTCAGGCACTTTTACACCGGAGTGTCGGAGATTTGGTACATATACCGGGCTCAGCAAGTCTTAAATTGAAGGAGAGAACTGCATCTCTAAAATCGGATCGATTGCTGTCATCCGGATGTGGAAATGGAGTACCGTCACCTCCAATGATTGCTCTCACGGATGATATGCTCCCACCTCCACCACTCCCTCCGGCCGGTTCAGCAGCGTTTAGGAAGCAGGTATGTACTTAATACAACAGAATGAAACTAACCACAAATGAAAATCCACACCACATTGCAATTGCTGACGCGATTAGTTAGTTACTTGGTAGTGTGTATGGCACACCTTTTTGATGGAGCAAAGTAAAACTAGTATGGGAGAAAGTTAAGTGAAAGTAAACATGCAGTAAGTAAATAGTGCTGATGTGGTGGGAAATCTCCAGCACACGGTCTGCATCCCATCCAGTCTAACAAATTGATTCTAGTGTTTCCCAGCAGACTGTTCGGTTTCGAATTAGGATTAGGCCGAAGTGAAAGCTTGATTTTCTCCATGTCCAGTTCTTACATATTGTTTCCTCTATCATATGTGTAGGGAACATTTTTCATTCACGAATGAGCGAAACTGGGACGGAACTTAAGAGGGAGTCAGCCTACCGGAAATAATATGTTCGTGATACACACGCGTTAAAGCAATAGGTTCTAAAAATAATACAATTTCAATGCATGTAGCATCCTTGAAACCAAAAACAACGCGAGTTTGGCAAAATGTATATTTAAACAGATTGTATCAACATACAGGTGGCATAATATCTTTCCCTAGCCTCACTTTTTAGATACCGTAGGCTCAACTGTATTTGTATTGCCATTAAAAGTATAAAATTAACCAGATCACGGCTAACAAACGTAGTGAAAGTTATGCCAATGCGTGATTATTGGTTGTTTGTAATTTTGAACAGATATCGATGGATGATTTGTCGCCAACCTCAGAAGATAATCGATGGTAGCCTAAACTCCGGGACTACGATGTCAAATAATATGCAAAATCCAGTTGTTTAATACGACAATCCAGTGAGAATAACAATACAAAAATCAAATAAATTATAAATAAGATTGCACATAAAGCGCCGATTCCTCAACCACAAAGAAACCAATGCCCATACTGTGGCGTGTAAATACGAAAGTATTGTGCCCTAAATAATTCAATTCATTAATATCCTTTCATAAGCACTCTTCCAGCTTATAGACTGCAATTTACTTCATATTTAACTAAATCGTTTATACAATGTAATTAATTGTAAGCAGAAGCCAACCAAACGTTGGGGAATAATTGTAAACAATCAGCCTGCGAAATTCAGTGAAACTGTTTTAAATGAATGTAATTTTGATTTGCTATCTCTGAACCTCATGTCATGTATGATTTGTTAAACTTGTCAATTCAAAATTGAATAAATCATACCTAAAAACAAGCTCAAAATATAGATATGATTGAAAATTGTGATAAATTGATGGGCATGGCATTTCAATACCAACGTGTCCAATTTTCGCCTTATATTTCTTAAATGATGGATGAAGACAAATGCATTTGAAAATATTGAATGATATCGGAGTTTGATCGTGAGTAATGCGATTGTAGAGTTTGAGTGTGCAATTAAAAACAAGATTTTGTTGTCTTACCTGTTCAAATCCTCCCAAAAGCTCGACAGTATCCATTTCCGGGCTTGGATGCATCACTTGTAACTTTCTCCCACACAATTCCGCAACCAATTTGACCAGACATGTCTTCCCACACCCGAAGGGACCCACCTATGTGCAATAAAACCACAAATAAGTATCACATTCATTCCCATATAATTCAAGAAACCATTATTTATCAAATCACATCACACATACCAAAATAGGCATCCATCCAAAGTTCAAACAAGTCATGATTGCTTCCAATTGAGCCACGTCTTTTTGAAGGACAAGTAGTTTTTCATTGCTGAACTCCACACAGCCAACCCTCTTGAGACGCGAGAGACCACATATTATTTCATCATCAAGTAAAACAATGCCACTGCCACTGTACCCTCTGAGCAGAGAATTTACGTCGAGAATTTCTGTACTAGGAAATAATTCTTTTACGATATCACAAAACAGCTGCAAAACTTTTCGGCGATCTTTGGCACTTCGCATACGTAGCCCATACACAATATCGACATAATTCTGGGGCGAATACTCGTCAAGAGAAAAGTTGAAAGGTTCATGAGCTTTGCTGTTAACCGTCAACTCAGCCCACCTCATAAGATCCCGTAAATTTATATCCCATGGACCACCTTTAACTCCGAAATGTCCAAACTGGCATACACTTTGTTGCAGGCGAGATGCGAAAGTTGACATGAGACGAGTCATGGATGGGGGCAATTGTGACATGGACTTTTGTAGGACAAAGTCGAAATCCTCCACAGATAGTGCGTCCACATAAACTTGAATGAATCGATTCAAAAATGATTTTGGAAGTCCTTTCCGTGCTCCTCCTTGCCTTACGGGATTTTGACATCCAAATATTCTTGAACGGGCCGAACTACTACTGTTAGGATTGGAAATCTGAAACGTTCTATTGAGTTCGGGTATATAAACACTGCCTCTGTGATCCAAACAAGCATTAAGACCCTCGAGTACCGACTGACTAGCAAGATTTAGTTCGTCCAAAAGAATCCATGACTGAGTTTTTAGAGCTTGAAGTAAAGGTCCATCCCTCCATTCAAAATGGCCACCCTCTTTTCCTTCCACAGGAAGATCAGCGCCGAATAAATCTGAGATATCTGTAATTAAAATGTTATGATATGATGAAACAATGTCCCACGATGACGACAGTTACAAACGAGGCCAAGAATATTGGAATTCAATAAACAATCAATAACACTCTAAGAATAAAAATGATATAATCCTTTCAAAAATTTGAATACTAAACGCAATTGACATACCTGTCTGTTCTGATAGGTTAATTCTGGTTAAAGGATATCCGACAGTTTTTGCAAGTGCGGAGACCAATGCAGTTTTTCCAACTCCTGGGGATCCTTCCAGTAAAATTGGTTTCGTTAATTGCATGGCACGAAGAAGTCGCATGGCATTAGTGGATGTTGTTGGAGCGTCCATTGAAAATCGAATACCAATATCATTAACTACATCCTGCAATGGATTTATTTCCAGGCTAAATGGGCCAGAGCTTAGACGAGTGTTGTCCATTTTTAGGGCAGCATCTTGCACAAGGGTTAGTTGAGATTGGCCGATAGAAGCGTGAGTTGTAAGATTTTCAAGGAAATCAAGGGCACTGCTTCGGAGGGCTTGAGCGAATACAGTACTACAAAAAAATACAAAATTCTAAAAGTTGTGTTACACGGCAGTTGACAATTCTTCATGAATAATGAATGCTGAAAATTTTGAATGAACATTAAATAATACCTTTCTCCTCCCGTATTCCCAGTTCCTAACCCGTCCAAAATTGTCATACAGGCTCCATGAATGACGGCATCCTTCAATGGCATGGGGTACAACAATGTCGGGGAGCTGGTCATGTGGTTTATAAAGTGCGTCCAAGCCAGATAATCTCGTACACTGACGGTACATTTTTGTCCCAGATCGCTATTCTGAAGCCATTTGACAAAATTTACCAGAGTTTGACCAACTCCATTGTTCTCAAGTACAGGCTTCAGGTTATGTTCCACAATAGATATCAAGTCAGCCTCATTTGTTGTTGAATCACACCAAATCTCAGTCAGTCTATTTCGAAGAGCTGGTGAAAGCTATGAATACAAATGTAATCGAGTGGTAAATATCAAATATGAATAGTTTATAAAATAAATTGTTAATAAAACCGTCTAATTTCCCGTATGTGCGTTCTTTACCTCTTTCTTGCCATAATCTCCTCCAGGATTCATAGTACCGATGAAATGAAAATTAGTATTGGCAATCACAAGTCGAGGAATTTCTTCTCCTTTTTCAGCAATTAATAAAGTGCGTTCAGGTTCAAGCACAGAGTTGAGACGTTCCAGAACCGAGTCATCAGCTAAAGATATTTCATCCGCCAAGAAGATACCACCCCCTTCCATCGCCTCAACTAAAGGTCCATCAACCCATTCAAATAGTCGTCCATCCTAATCAAATATATATTTTTTAATTTCGTTAGAAATGAAATGACTATCATCCTTCATTACTTGCTTTGTACCTTTTGCGTATGATCTCGAACAGGACGTAAACCACCTAGGAAATCACTGCCTTCGCTATTCATGTGACAATTGACACAATAAAGTTGTCGACCCATCAATTGTGTTAGAAGTTGGACAATTGTTGTTTTCCCACATCCCGTTTCTCCAACAAGAAGGGAAGGTTCTTTAAATTTTAAAGCCGTTCCGATTAAAACTGCGAGTCGTCTCATCTGTGACGTCCACACAATATGACCAAACTCGAAAAGTCCAGAGTTCAGAACTAACTCTAGAATTTCTCGAGTAACTGTAGAGGTTTGTTCGTGCAAGCTAAATAAATTATTTGGATCAACTTGTCTCTTAAATCTTTTTTCTAAAATTTCTCGAATCACAGCAGATTCCGTTTCTTTACGCTCCTTTCCAGCCAGCACCAAATAACCCTCGTCGGCAAGGTGTTGATCCCAATCATAAAACTTGGATGTTTGGGCCCCAGAAAGTCTGTATCTTTCTGCCCACCTGAAAAGATCTCGAAGAGTTGCAAATCCATGCTTTCCTTGTAATGCGGCACTTGCTTTTCTACGTATCTACAATTTTAACAAATTTTCCTAATGAATTTTGGCGAAGCTTAAAGTAATTTGAATAATTAGTAGCAAAAAATTAGAACTACGCGAACCTGTAAATCTTTCATCACGCCGATGATTTTCTTGCAGTAAGAAACGGGAATTGCACATCGGAGGTGGAGAATGTTTTCTAATTCCAGTGAGGGAATTTCATCAAAATGCAGTTCAACAAAGCGATTTCTAAACGCTCGTGACAAAATCTACACAAAATGAAGGGATACAATGAAAAAAAATCAGCTACTCCATTATGCACATTTTTCTTCTACGTACCTTCCTGCCACCATACAAACCGGGTGGATTCTGGGTCGCGAATAACATAAATCTCGAGTGAGCTGTCACCGTAATCCCGGTTTCCGTAATAAACAATTGTCGGTTATCATCGAGAAGACGATTTAAAGCTTCAAGAACTTCGGAAGGGGCCAAGTTTAACTCATCAAGAATAATCCATTCTCCTTTCCGCATTGCTTGGACTAAAACGCCTAGAAAAAAGCAATTCAAAATAAAATTAACGATGGCTTACCATATTAACCAATTACTCTCAAAGTATTCAATTGAGTTAAATGAAGTTGAGAAAATAGCTCGAACCTTCAGCAAATACCAGTTTCCCATTACTATCCGATTGATACGAGCCAATATACTCTTGTAGATCCGTGTGTTGGTGGTTATTTATACGGTAACACCGATTGCCAGAACACTCAGCAATGTACTGAATCAAGCTGGTTTTTCCAACGGATGTAGCGCCTTGAATCAGAATGGGAAGCTTACCGGCAGAAATGATACGGGAAATGTCTTTCAGATTTCGTCGAATGCTTGAAGTAAGGATATAGTTTTCAGGAACTTTCTTTTCCAAGTCTCCACAAGGAATCCAGTATCCCTCAACGTTCATGCAGTTGCTGTTACCGATGGGGCAAGTGATTGCCTGATTAATTATCGATTTTACATTTGTTTTTCCATAAATGTGCCTGGAATATAGTATTCACGAATTAATTAATTATCAAGGTATGAAATTTTATCTTAAAATTAAGTAATAGACTTACTCCGCCACCAATTGCTCAACAATGGGATGAGAGTCAAAATCAAGCTGAGTAAGAAAGCTTAGGCAAAATGATTCATAAAGTGAACGAAGGACACTTCCAAAGATGTTCAAAGACGCAATTTTAAGAGCTCTGCATAGCGTCCTTAAACTAAAATGAGGACGTTTTCCCAACCCATCCACCAGTGTAGTTTGAGCTAGGTGTCGGATTTTGATGTAAAATTGAACAATGTTATTAACTTGACCACTGGCTAGGCACATTTCTTTAAGATAATCCGCGACTAAAATGCGAAGCTCGTCAGCATCTGTGAGTTCTCCAACGTATAGCTCCGAAAACCTGTGTAATGTGTGATTGATTAGAAAAAATGTAAAATTGCATAATTAGACTGTTCATAAGATTTAGCTTATTTACCTGTTTCTTATACCAATAGGCAAATCCTTTTTCCCCACATCTGTAGAAGGATTCATGGCTGCAAACAAATGAAATCCGTCATGCCGCTGAATAGGTTTATCGTCACCCTTTTCCCATAAATGAATTTGAGCATGTTCATCCAGAACACCAGACAAGCACTGCAACATCTCCGACGTGGCCAAGTTTATTTCGTCAAGAAGTATCCAATACCCTTAAAAAGTAGGAAGAAAAAATCCAATTCTCGGTGTTAAAAAGGACATAATCAACTCGTACCATTTTTGATGGCTTTAATCAGCGTTCCATCAATAAACGAAAAAGCAAATGGACTTTCTTCTCCTTCAAACATTTGTTTTTCAACCCGAGAAATCTTATGGTACAATGCAGTCCACCTGTGAAATTGACAATGGATTGAATTTGTTTTGTTTTTTGTTACGAAACCCACAAAAAAAATCAACGCACCTGTCCAACAGTCCTTCATTAATTGATTGAGACTTTGCGAAGGCTGATTTCTCCACGTGCATCATTAATTTAATAAGGTCCTTCCATCGTTTATTTCCGTAACAGGTCATTATGTGATTCAAATATTTGGCATTAGCCTCGCGATTAAATGTTTCAGAGAATAAAATCTCAAATTCTTCACGAAGTGGAAGGAAAACGTATTTCAATTCGACGGGTTTATATCTAGTCGCGAGTAGAAATATTATAAAAAAATGAGAGCCAATATTTATCATGAAAAAAGTAAATCAAAACAAACTTACCCTCCAAGCAAGTCGACAGAATCACTCTGCCTATTTAAGTTCACAACAACTAATTTGCGATTTAAAACTTTGGCAAGATACTGGACGCACGAAGTTTTTCCTACTCCAGTTTCTCCAACTAACAAAACGGGTTCCTTGTTTTTAACAAACCCAGCAATTGATTCCAACGTGTTACAAGTTCTTCTAGTCAAGGAATATAAATCAGAAGTTTCTCTACAACACAGACATCACAATTAGTTAGTGAAAAATTAAATGTCGCCCGGAAATGCTATAATATAACATGGTTCTAACCTCTTGAAATTTGCAAAGGAAGGCTTATCAATCGGAATACTGAATCTTCCGCAAACAAAAGAGTTTGAACGGGTGCAGAGGGCGACGCTAGGCGTGTGCATTGTTAAAAAATATTCTGATTTTGACTTGAGAAGGTTTAAATGAGTCCCAATAACTTCCGCTACTGAATCTTTTACATCTACAACATAATCCAAACCATGGTTAGATTCCAAAGTATTAAATAGTAATAATAACAGATCTTATTAAGCCTACCTTCATTATTCAATGACGAAACAAACAAATCCAGCCCATCCTGGAATATGGCAACAGATGTTGAAGATGATGAGAAATCCAGTTCGGGTATTCTTTGGCAGAATTTAAAGAAGTCCCTGTCGGAGTTTAAAAAAATCAATTATTTTGATTCTAAACAATTTCTCTGAAATTTGCCAGCTTCACATATGCAATTTGTTTACCTGACAGACAAAGCTCGAGAATTTCCAACAGACTTTCCTTGTGATAGGTTATTTAACGAAATGTAAATATTCACCAGAACCTCGACAATTGGTCGCAAGTGAGGGTATCTACTGTGCACAATTAACTTTAGGTCTTCAATGCAGTAATTGTTCAAAACTACTTTTTTCCACAATTTTCCAATCCTTCCATGGCTCCATCCTTGATTTGACCCAAGGCTACGACATGTGCCGAAAATTCGAAATTCTGGATGAATATAGTCAATTTCCCCGTAACCAGCTACGGACAGTGTCTTGGTATCGATGAATCCTTCAAGAAGCGTAATTACATCTGCAGGTGCAGCATCAATGTCTTCAAAAATAATCCAATGACCGTTGAGAACAGCTTTAGTGAGGCATCCGGGTTTCCAAACAAATTGTCCAGGTAAATCAGTGGAGTGGTAAGACCCTAAAATGACTCTCGAATCAATCTGATCATTCATTTGCACACTGATCAAGTCCGGATAATCTTGTCGCCCGCATAGAGAGAATACTTGTCGAATCGTTGTTGATTTTCCGGAACCGATAGGACCAATGACGCAGACTGGAGAGTTGTTTGCCACATGCAATATTATATCCTTCACTCGTTCCATAAATGAGGGAAAGGTAACTATTTCACGACATGAAAGATCTTCATAAGAATGCTTCATGCTGGACTACAATTCCATCAACAGAGACAAAGTTTTCACCCAGGGATTCAATGCCTGCAATAGAAAGAGGAATATTTAAAAGAAAATCGTAAATCGTAATAAATTGCCAATTTCTTATAGGAAATATTAATTTACCACTAATCAAGGTTGGAGATTCGTCAAATGACAATTTTGTAATTATCGTTCAATGACTCGATTTTCTTCTGAAATTGTAGCGACACTTGTTCAGAATCACTCGGTGACAGATCCCATGTTCTCATGAGGTTTCTAGCCTGACTTTCTGAAATCTGTAGTAAAATGGACGAACAGTGGGAGGCGTACCTGAAATGAAATAAGGAATTAGTGTATCTATCATCAAACAGACAAATCGCAACAAATTTTGAGCAACTTACCATCGAATTTCTTTGCTAAAATCAGTCAAATTGAACTGAACGAATTTCTTAATGTCCCAAGAAGTATAAACATGGGATGGCAGTCTCTTCATAATTATCAATAGCCCACAAAGTAGCTCAGATAGGATATCTTGGGAAATTGTGGAATTCAACCCACTGCTGCCTGGTTGTTCAATGGCCGCAACTCTTCCTGGTCTCAGTTTTTTACTGATTGGTTCATCGGCAAGATTGCCATCCACCGCTGGAAACACCACAATTCGTTCCAGAGGAGATCCATGTCGAGCCAGATAAGTTTCGGCAAATCTAAGTATTCAAGACGCAGATTCTTGATATCATTGTGTCACCTATAATCAATTATTCCCAAAAACTACCTACCTCACTGCCGACGGATAAGATAAAACTAATTTCCCAACTAAAATTACTACAGGAATGCTGTCTTCATACTCCACGAAGCCGTTCAGTGCTGGAAATAGAATGGATGAATTTCTTGCAGAGCTAGAAACAATGATCAAAGCTTCCCCAGGATTTTCTAGCAACTGTTTTCTTAAAACAACGATTTCCTCCCTTATCCTCGCTGCGGAGTCTGGCATGTCCAAGGATAGCTCGGAAATCTAAGGATAAAAAAGTCAAGTCAAATTGAATATTAACTAGTTCTAAGACGTTGAGGACAGAGAATTTTGAATTCCAAAGGTAACCCTCCTCATTCAAAAAGCACAGTACACCATTACCTTATCAGAATTATTACTTATCTAACTAAAACCACGCATAAACAAAAATTATTACTTGTTTCCGAACGTCTTTATCCTCTGTCGTTGTTCTTGATTTCCTACTCCCGGAAGAAGACGTCCCCTTCTTCTTCCCCATCCTGGCAGAACCTTCCTACGCTAAGACTTGGTCTTACTAGTTTTATAACACAATTTCTATTATTTTCTGAAATTTCCAAACATTTTCAAAAACTAAACACCAGAAAAACTAAAAAATGAAATATTTTGATTTTCCAATCCACACGTGCTCAACTCATTTCGGTGAATTCAAATCACTTTTCCGCTCAAATCCAGATTCACCCACAGACAACCAACAACATTTTTTTTTTTAGTTTTCGACATTTTCGACAGTTCACAGTTTGTCGATAAGAAGAGCATTTAATTTCTTTGATAAGAACAAATGGACGCCGAGCAATGCAGCGGAAGCCAAAGTAAGGGCGCACGGATTGAAGAAAACTACACGAAAACCTTATCGATACTTGTCGATAAGAAGAGCATTTAATTTCTTTGATAAGAACAAATGGACGCCGAGCAATGCAGCGGAAGCCAAAGTAAGGGCGCACGGATTGAAGAAAACTACACGAAAACCTTCAATTTCATCGCTTATCTGAAAGATATCACGACAGATAAGGAGACTCCAGAGGTGGTCAGGGCGGATGGCGAGGAACCTGAGGATGTGGATGGCATTGGGAACGAGTCTGGAGAGTTGGAGGCTGTTTGGAAGTATTTGGACAACTTCTACGAGTTGGAAGAAGACGGTACAATTAAGTGGGGACGAAATCCTTTACCCATCAAGCTGGATGATAAGACAAGTAAGATAAGACTGTCGACTATTATAAGATATGGCTGGGTCAATAGTAATACATTTGATATCTATTTTAATCTAGAATTCCAAGCAATCAACACGGAATGTCTTCCTGATTTGAAGACTATTAACTCTACCGGCTCCATTGTTGTATTAGAGTTTTTTACCCATTGTTGCATCAACTGTATTCACAGTATTGAAGATGTCCGAGAAGTTTATGACGATCTTAGAAACGACGCTAGGAGCCAATGGGTCGGCAACGAGTTGAAAATAATTTCAATACATTCGCCAAAGTTTACGCGAGAGAAGGATTTGGAATCTATTAAGGCCTTTGCGGAACAGCTGCAAATGGATTACTCTGACGTCGTTAATGATCCTGGATGCTTGTTGTGGAATGAGTTGGGGATATCTTGTTGGCCAACGTTGCTCATTTTTGGACCTAATCCGACCGGAAATGGAATGAATTTGCTCTTTACCATGATGGGGGAAGGACATAAACATGTATTGAGGTTGATTTTGAGCTCTGCAGTACCATATTTTCGTCACAAGTTGAGAAATAGTGATGATACCACTGACGGAGTGTCAGGACCACGACCGGTGATGGTCAACAACAAGGATTCTTCGGGTCGGGATCGGCAAACTGGACAATCTATTTTACGATACCCTGGTATGGATGGATACTACATTGTAAATTAGTCGATTGACAAAAAAATATACTTCATTATTACTCTGTTTCAGGAAAGGTTGCATGCTTCGAGGATATGTTGGCGGTGGCAGATACTGGGAATCATCGAATACTTATTTCAGATGGGAACGGATGCGTAAAGGTAATTTCCCTATATAATATAACAGTGCCCAACCTATTTATTATATGACGAGAACAATTATACTTACAGCACATTATTGGAGGCACAGACAAGGGAAATGTGGATGGAAACTTTGTACAATCGAAATTCCATTATCCTCAGGGTGTGGTATTTCAAGATAAGAACGTTCTCTTCGTTGCGGATACCGGTAACCATTCAATTAGAAGGGTGCGCGTTTTATTTTCTAAATATCAACCTGTTTTGGTCGACTCAAATGTATTAATATGCGTTCGTGCATTAACAAATCTAGGTGGACTTCATTCTTGGAAATGTCACCAGCCTAATCCCTACTGGATGGAATTGCATCCATGATAATGAAACCGTTCATCTTCGCTCGCCTTGGGATTTAACATTCTTCTCGAAAGACATTATTCTCGTCGCCGCTGCTGGTAATCACAGAATCTTCGCGTACTTTTTTGAATCGTCCAAACTTTTTATGTCAGAGTGAGTATTTTGAGCAAACTAGAAGTGAAGTATTAAACTGATTGTAGTTATCTATCTACTGTTTCTAATCTTGTGTGCGACGTTTTAACTAAACTCCTGCGTGTAGCCAACTTTCTTCAACTTCTGTGACATTTTAGGAAATTAATTTTAGCGTTAACTAACATTTTGAGAGTTTGTAAATTCATTTAAATTGTCATTTTTCAATGGTTATCCAGGTTTGACAAGGGCACATTTGCAATAATTGCTGGTAACGGGAAGGAAGAAAATCGAAACAACTCTTACATCCTAAAAGCCTCGTTTGCACAACCCAGTGGAATTACTGTCCTCAATAACCACCCTCCGAATTCGAAAACTATTTTTATTGCGGATAGTGAAAGTAGCTCAATCCGATCAATTACTACGGATGGCAAGGGGAAAGTGTCGGCTGTTATTGGTGGAGCAAAAGATCCTACGGTAGGGCTTATTTCCAAGTATATTTCTGTTAATTGGTAATGACTAATTTTGTCATCTTTTCCAGGATTTGTTTTCTTATGGTGACGAAGATGGTAAAGGTGTTGGGGTAAAATTGCAGCACCCAATGGGCGTGTGCTCGCTTGACCCGGAAGCAAAAATTTACTTTGTGGACACTTACAACAATAAGGTTCGAATTAGAAAGTTTTATAAATATTGAACATGCATGTTGGTGAGCCGTATAAAATTAATATTGTAAATTACTTATGCATGCAAAGGTGAAAGTTTTTGACATCAATTCTCAAACATGTTCAACACTTTGTGGAAACGGCACACCTGGAAATGAGATTGGAGAATATGTCCATGCAAGGGTAAAAATGAGATGTTCTAGAAATAGCTCATAGGTTTAGCTTATTAGCATAATAATATGTATTATTTTAATAATTTTTCAGTTTAATGAGCCGGGTGGAATTTGTGTGAATACTAATTTGAAAACCCTTTATGTTGCTGACACAAACAACCACGCCATTAAATCAATCAATCTGGTGTCAAACTTGATTCAAAATGTAAGTACATTGTTTCTCAAATTAGTGAATAACTAATTAGATAAACATGGTGCAAATTTGGTAAAACCAATATCTCTCCAGATTGCATTCAAAATGCCTGTGGACAACAAATCCAGCACTGCATTTGACGACGAAACTTTCTCGTTGAGTGTGAAATGCGATGGCAGCCCAGTCAGCTTCAAGATTATAATTACCAATGTGCCTGAGAATTTTGAGGGAGGCCAGTGGCGCCTAATAAGCAAGTTATTTCGAAGCCCTGAAGCTAAGCCTCAAGAAACCGGAAGTATTATGACAGGAAAAATTACACGAGATTCGTCTGGGGAAGCAGAGATTCATGTCGATCTTGCAATCAATGAGTCTACCACTCAGTATTCAATCATTGTTGACATTTTCCTTTGTGGGACCATCAGTTGCTACAAAAAGAGTCTAAAGTTTTTGTTACAAACAGTGCCTCATGACGTCCACGATCCTACCACAAAATGCTTTAAATACACACCAAAGAATGATTTTTTTATTTAACTTTTTTAACGCTGACTAATCTTTTCGAATTAAGGAATTAATCCAAATAAAACTAATGCTACTAGTTGAACACTTCATCATCTTCTTCGTCTTTGGGTGGCTTCGTAGTAAAATTAGTGAACCGAATGGATTTTACTGTTGTAGGTTTCAATTCAACTAACACGGCGTCATCGAAAGCATTCTCTAAATAAATTCAAAACAAATAATTTTCAATCCAAACCTGTTTCTGAATCGGCACATTTCAATGTGAAATACCTCCACAAATTGGCTTGCCATTGTATAGTACCCCAATCAGGCGTGGGGACGGGGAGAAGAGGTTACCCAGCCTGACATAAGTGTTAATTTTCAGTATTCCATCTTGCTGCAGTTCGGAAGGGTCAATTGAAAATTCCCTTCTACCTCCGACGTTTTTTGCCGTCAATTGTCGAATCTATGAAGACAAATGTATCCTGAGTGCATGCATGCCACAAATTGCTAGTAAATGACACTAACCGATAAATACTGAATTGCTCGGTTAAACTTCAGCCTTAATTTGAACTTTGGGAATTCAGCATCCACAGGAATTTCCAGTCTTCCAGCCATACTTGCTCCGGCCCTTCGAACGCCTCGGAATATTTTGGAACAGTTATTTCCATTGCTTTGTCCATCAACTTGGAATAAGTTGAATGCCAACAAACTCGCGATAATTAAGGTAATCCACTTCATCCCAATTTTTTATGAAAATGGTAAACTTTTAAGTTGTCTGCCTTGAATTGAAACTACATCTGTCCCTCGTCATGTCCAGGACATTTCTAATGTGAATTGTATTTAAATACGAAATTATGCAGTCACTTTTACCCAGATTTGCATAATGAATTCATTTATTTTATATATTAGCAGTTGACACAATATCATGGATTTGTCCAACTTTTTCACAAACATGACAAAAAAGACTAATTTTGCATGGAGTCTGCAATTTATTAGAATTTTCTCAATCTGCCTCTTTGTTTAGTTTGCACAATTCCACATCACATATTTTTGGGCTCTCACCATCTGCGAGTTACTGACAGCAGACAACAACCGGTGAGTAATTGAATAATTAAGCTTCAAACAATTACTGGAGGACAGAACAATGGACTTTCGACCACTGAAGAACGAGGCCTTCGACGTCAACTCTTGGATTCATCAAATGTTTACTGATCTTCCGGAAGATGCGGATTTGGAGGTGAGATTAAAATATCTGTTTGATTGATGGGATTAACTTAAATTCCTTATTTGTAGAAAATATTTGAACGCTTCTCCACCCAGTTGGATGTCGAAATTAGCAAGACGACAGCGCAAATTAATGCTTTAAGTCAGCAGGTCGTGGTTCAAGTTCCAAGGGTTGCGAGAGAATTTGAACAAACTCATAAGGAAGTGAACAAATTACAGTCAGACATCACGTCGGGTTTTAATGAGGCCGAAAATGTAGGAGAAATTGTCATCAAAACTTAATAATGTTCAATAATGTGCAGTGCAACATGATTGGAATATTTTTTTTTTGTAAATAGGTACAGAAAAAGACGACGGCAT
>JAAXNX010001295.1:0-18752 GCA_036491905.1 Folsomia manolachei
GGCTCGCTTGACTAAGGGACGAGGTTCCTTCCCTTATGTAAATTTCCGGAGGTGTGTATGCAGGATGGACAAGGTTTTTTTCTGGAGATCCAACTTGCCACCACCTTGCTTAGCAAAGAAAGGGAACCTGGCTTCAGTTGCATTCCAGGGATTAAGCAGGCTTCATTTGATAATGCAGTGCATTAATGCACTGACTCTGCACTGGAGTCCAGTAACTGGAGAATTTTAAGCTGGAGATGTAAAAAAAGTGAGTCTTAAAATCATATGAATGCAGCCAGTGACTGCAGTCATGACTGTTGACCAACCAACGCCCCGTCTCCAGTAAAAAGTAAGGTGTCTATAAAATGTAAGGCTTTGAAACACTGGGAATAAGTGGGATCCCGGTTTTTAAAGGGTTGAGACATTCATGCAACTAATTTTCGAGTATGAAATGAATCATGCAAACAGGATATCCTCGGATATTTGGGATTGGATTCCCATTTTCCTGAAACCTTTCAAATTCCGTGAATAAGAAATATTAGGAGGATCTCTGCTAAACCAGATTTTGGTTGCCATATGTCAGAAACTGTCTCGTGCCCTTGGTTTAGTTAATTCGTGATAATTTTGGTGTCCTATGACACGTCCTATGACACTCCTGAGAATCCCTAGAGCTGTCTCTACATAGGAAGCAGGCACCAAGGACGTGGAGAGGATGACACCCTTGAGTAAAGGACCCTCACACATCTGTGGTTTATTGCTGGCACAAGAAAGAAGTCACTATTTTTCAGTCTGTCTTCCGGTTTTAGTGGCACAAGAGCTCTGTAAAATAAGGGAGAGAAAAGTCGTAAAATAAAAACATGGAAATGATGCCGAGTTGATGATGGATCATGATTCATAGACGGATAGTTCGGAATAAATTGGAATTTATGGAAGTCGAGCTATTCATGGAGTCAGCTAAACAAGGTTAATGCATGAAATTACCAAACCACGGCATCTTCCAAGAAAGAAGGAAATGTGTCATTACTCATTATTAAGGTGGAAAGGACACTTTGTAGGCTTTGGTGGTGAATACAGGGAAATAAATCCATTCATTCAACTCAAGAATGACCAAGGGACATCCTGGGCATTGGTTGAAGGCAACATTCAAAATATTTCAGTGTCTTGTCTTGCCTGGCTTTTGTGGTATTATGCAATCCCTGAAGACGATGCCGACACTAAATGTGGGGGACGTTGGAGTCCAAGGAAATCATGTGGATTGTAATACTACAAAAAGATTAGGGATGGATGAGAGGAAAGGAAATAACACTAAAATTAAGAAGGATGGAAAAAAGTTGGAAATTTCAAAGTTTGTGAAACTAGCGTGGCCTGAATTAAGTGAATTATGGAATGTTAACATTGTCGGTGCACTGGAATACGGACTTAGTCCGTCGGACTATAAGGAGTCAGTTAGTTTGGTTACAATTAGGATGGGGTTTAGATAGTAATTGGTTAATTAACGGGCAGATATGAGAATTGGTTTTAAAACTGTCATAAATTGGGAGACTAAAATAATTATCCTCCCATGCAAGACGTAATACTTGCTCATTTTAAACCAAGTAATGTATATGTCGGAGGAGGGGAAAGGGTTAAATTGAAGTGGGTGAAGAATTTGAAACTTTTGTCTTGTATTTCTGAATTAGTTTTACGCACCGTGAATTCATCCCCTTCCTCAGTCTCACTCAGAATTGGAGCATGGTTCTAGTGACCAGTATGGATCCCGGGTTTTTCACCCCGTCCTCCTTCAACCCACACGCTTACTCAAGCTCTCTAAGGGATCTGCAACTAATTTGGTTAGGTTAACCATGTCGTTGTTATTTAAAGTATTTCAGAAATATGGGAGGAGGAATGGTTGGGAATGGTTGAATGGAATCTAAAATTTGAAAGTTAGTTAGTCGTTATCTACCTATCTCTGAAATTGATTGGATAACCAATCAACTAGCGGATTGAGTACCTCTTGACAAATTGCCTGATTGCTTAATTTTAAGTGTCATGCATAGCTTGTAAAGTTAAGGTTCGGATTTTATTGCTTTGTTTTCTACTTGAGCTGGTTGTGGGGTCAGGATGAGGTTGGGTTAAAGAAAACAAGGCTAGGTTTTTATGACTCAGATTTCATTGGCGAGATTTACATGGGATAAAGTGGTTTGCATAAGGTTTTATGATCCAGTCAGTCGTTATGTTGAGTCGGTCAAAAAGAGAGTCAGTCAGCTTCGTTTCATTACTGGGTGGGCCTCTGTCACACCACACCCACAAGTAATCAATTGGAAATCCTTGCCTGTTGAAATATTTAGCTACAAAAGTTTATGGCTGCTCTGAAATATTTTGGATTTTACGAGGAATGGAAATGCAATAGGATCACGACTCTGTTGTAATATTAATTTATGAATAGGAGCTACAAAATTATGCACAAATCTTATTTGACAACATAGTGCAATTTATTTGCACAGAACATTTAGAGAAATGACAATATAATTGAAAGGGGACAACAGAAAAACATGAGTATAAAGCTAAAAATAATAAAAAATCCACAATTTTTTCCAATATCCTAAGTAATATATGAGTAACGATTAATTCTAATTATTTTTGCTATTTTTCTAAATTCCAGCCGAAGGAAGTCTAGACGATGTATCAACCTCTGAGAAATATTGTACTGGAGCCAATTTTGCCACGAAATTATTCTCTTGTCCAAGTCGACCTCGATTTATGGGATGTATTATTCGACAAGGCGGGCAGCCATGCCCCCAACTTCCCCCCTCGCTCACCCATCACAACCTTGGAACGGGTGAAACTCAACAACTCGGCGGATAGTGGGAATAAAAGGGTAAGCCAACTATTTTTAGACGGCATTCCTGTAAATAGGCAAAGAACAGGGTTTGAATTATTGTCCACTTTGTTACACGACATACTAACTAACTTTTAAAATACTAGTTCTCCTAATGAGACAAGGTTTATATAATTTTTCAAGTTGAGACAAGGTTTATATAATTTTTCAAGTTTCTAATTTACAAACCTGGATGTTTTCTACACTATTTTTCATCTCGTCCCATTTCCCGTTCCCTTATTTCTTTAAAACCAAGTGGTGACTGAAGATTCGGTGAACTCGGCGGATAGTGGGAATAAAAGGGTAAGCCAACTATTTTTAGACGGCATTCCTGTAAATAGGCAAAGAACAGGGTTTGAATTATTGTCCACTTTGTTTCACGACGATACTAACTAACTTTTAAAATACTAGTTCTCCTAGTGAGACAAGGTTTTAGATAATTTTTCAAGTTTCTAATTTACAAACCTGGATGTTTTCTACACTATTTTTCATCTCGTCCCATTTCCCGTTCCCTTATTTCTTTAAAACCAAGTGGTGACTGAAGATTCGGTGTTATTCTTGATTCGTACAAAAGGAGAGCTTGACAAGAAAAGTTGCACATGTTCCCAAAATAGGCTTCATCCCCTTCTTGTGTTATCTTCTCCCCTGCTCTTCTCCATGCTTTGCAGTCACTCAAACTTTGTTAATTACCCCATTTACCCCATAATAAACAGGATTTAGTCGACGTTGGCATTAGGGTGCGTCTGTGAATAGAAGATTGCACAATTATTAATGATCCTGCACACCGTAAAATAGTTTAACATGAAATACTTACATTTATTACAGCCCGCAAGTTTCGCAGCCCTTCGAGACTGGAAATTGGACGATTATCTGGACGAAAAGATAGCGAGTTTAACTCTGGAGGGTAAAGGAGCCCGAAAAGCTCTCCACCACGCCCTGGCCACCCCATTTCCGAGTCAAGTTGTCCCAGTTGATGTCACGGGTCAGGGATTTGATCGCATGAGAAAGAGTCGACGTTCCTTGGTCATCCATACGAAGAGGATACGGAGATCCAGGAGAAGAAACACGATTTGTGGGACTATGCCTAATAAAGAGTAAGTTGAATGAATGAATGATAACCACTTGAATAAGGTAACTGATAAGATGATAATTACTTTGATTAGATGTGGAATCCAGACAAGTTTCTCTTCCGTAAATGCTGCATCCGCGGAAGGAGAGGAGAGTAAAATGAAAAAATATGGGATTGACTCTGGTCACTGGAGCTCCTGTACGACAAGTTCCGCACAAACGGGTGGGGTTGCCGGGGGTGGGGCAAGAAGCACGGTCTCTTGGGGTGGAGATCACGCTTCTATTTCGACTTCCTCCGATTTCCTTTATGACGATGAGGATCGTTGTCTTACTCCACAATTGGAACATTTCACAGTAAGCCTGGAATAAAAGAAGTTAATTATTTAGAGATATCTTACCCAATAACTTACTTATCACTCACTTGCTTATCTTAAAAGGACGGCCTTGTCTCAGACTCCGACTCTGTGGACACGGATGGCTACTTTACCTCATTTCGGAGTGATTGTGGCTTCCCCAAGAGTAAGAAACAGTCCCCAGGAGAAGAGGAGGGTCAGCCGGAGTCGTCCTTGGGTGGTGGGGACAGCGGGGAGCATAATCAACAACCACCCCCACCAGGTGGAGAGAGCGACTACGATTTATTTGGTCAAGGTTCCACCGCTTCCACGACGGCTTCCTCCTGTGGAACGGTCGTCCTTCGGCGGAAACCTCCTCCCAGCCCTCCCACCCGAAGGATGACAACCAAAACAGTGACACCTCCACAATCCGTAAGTTGTAATTAATTAATTATTTAATTATTTGACACCCAATTACAAGAAGACGAGGAATTATTAGCAAAAGGAATCAAAAAATTTGGGGCGCCTGCACCTGCTGCTGCTATAAATCCGCAGCTACCGTTGTCAATCAAAGCCACTTGGATGTTTCGTGGATTCGAACACGGGCTGCTCGCCGGTCCAGATCTTGCTGGACACTCACACAGACAGTTGCACCACCGCGCCCCAGTTAAATACAATGGAAGTGGGAGGAATATTTATACTCTGGAAATCCTGGAAGCAAGCCACAATGTCTGTGCACGACCCAAAAGAGGGGTGGCGTGACTATGGAGCGGGAATTTTAAATTAGCTGATTTAAATAATGAGATTTTAAATGATCTAATCGTGTTTTGTACCTTATCTCTTTCCCAGGGGGAGGAGGAGGCTGAGGAGGAGGAGGAACGTGACCGCGTTGCAAGGAAGTCACTTATCGAACCGGTGCCTAGTTTGGTGGTGGTGACGCCGTCGCCTAATCCGCAGAGTCCTCCACCTCTCAAAGATCCGACGGAGGAGGAGGAAGAAGAAGAGGACTCGGATAGTGGGAGGATAACGCCAAGGGTGGGAGATGACCTGGACACTCCTACGGGGACGATATCCTCGGATACGGACTCGGAGATGAGGGCGGAACTCGGGGTTTTAGAGGCGAGACCAGGCTCATCCTCGGGAGATAGTGAGGTCTCCACGATGACGTTGACGGAGGGGGAGGAGGCAGCGGCAGCAGCAGCACTCCCAAGGCCAGATGTTATCCCATCCATTGTCATAAGGACGCGGGGTGGGGGTCCAAAGCTGGTTGTGGGTCAGGAATACTGCTCATTGGACACGGTGCAGGGGATGAAGAATGGTGGTGAGTTGACTGCTAGTGCTGGCTTATCATTGATTAGTTATTCAGGGTTTGCTGAGGTTGACCTTCTTATTTACAGGGTTTGAAGGAGGTGAGGCTCTATCTCCTGGAGATCGAGGGGAATCTCGGAGTTCCAGTAAAATCCGTGGGGCTCGCGTCGTTCTGGATGGGAATGGGGAAATTATTTTTGCGTCTGAGACTCTGCGGAGGAAACGTCGCCATAAAGTTAGTTTTGATCCGGGTTCCGCTGTTAAAACGTTGGATTACGATGATTTTGATGCTCCAACGTATGGGCGACTGCTGAGGGAGTCGGTGTATGATAGGATACTCAAGAAGGGGGAGGAAGGTGGGTGGAAAGGAGTGGTTTATGGGGAGAGGAGCTTATTTATAAGATTTATTGGTTTTGTAGGTACTTCTGAAAAGTTGTACGAGACTATTGAGGAGATCCGGAAGCAGAATTTGAGACCAATTCATTCCTACTCGCATCTTACAGAGGAGAAAAGTGGGGATGAAGGTGGGAGGGGGGCAAATCAAAGCTATGAAGTGAGGTGTTCCTCGTCCTCTTCAAATACTTCGGAATCCAGCTCCAGACTCGGTTGTAGACCTCCGATAAGTCTTCCAACAGAGCAAGAGAGGATCCTACTGGAAACTGATCTCGACTCTGGGATATCCGACCTTCTCCTGCTCCCTCCGAAGATGTCAGATCTTAAAAATCTTCCTAAAATTAAGGATCGTCTCAAAAGGAATGAGAGTTATCGGATGGCAAATACAGATGAAGAGAGGAATGCCGGCGTCGGCGTCCCCAATGGAAGTTTGAGACGGTCTCCTACCCATTCTAATCCTCCAATTCACCCTCGACCCACACTTTTATCCTTGCTAAGTCCCCAATTAAGGATGAACAGCGCTAAAACCAATCGAAGAATGTCCTTTTCCAGCAGTGGAACCGGTCTCGTATCCAATTCCAATGGTTCCCATTGCAATGGGAATCTACATTTGAATAAGAAACGCGATATTTTGGAGGAGGATCCTGTTTTTATTGCCCAAATACTAAATGCGACCCAAGCAAATTCCCAGCCAGTCAGTTGGAACGGGAGAAAGAGTCCAGGAGCCTGTAATTCCGGTGGGGGCGGCAGTGTGGGGTATTCCAACTCTAACTTTGGTCATCCTGATCAAATCCAAACTTTATCCAAACTCGCCCTGTCTCCTGAAGACAGGCCAACTTTCTTGCGCCGAGGTAAACTTTTCTATACTGATATCTGGTGATGAGTACTAATCCATTAATTACTTATTTCATAAGTAGACTCTAAATCTTATATTAACTCCTCCCTAAATAAGACTCAATGACCAAAATTTCACCATTTTCAGACTGACTATTGATAACCAAACTAATAAATCAAAAGGACGCCGGCATGCTTAGCTTGAGTGAATGAATGATGGCTCGGATAAGAAAGAATCAAATCGCATGGAGCTATATTCTAGTAGTTAGTTGATTAATATTGCTAAAAAACGCTTTGCTTTTTTGGGATTTGAATTTTAAAATTTGTTTCCATTTCGTTTATTTCTAGATTTCTTCTTGCCTTACTTCCTGTTCTCAATTTTGGAATTTCACACTCAACTTGATTTATTTTATGATTTCCTTCATTTCCCCTGTATCCACTTGACGGCCGGATGTCAGGATAAATTAATAGGAAGTATCTGTAAATTATGGAAATATTAAGGATGCTAGTTTGATACCCAGTCCCGTCGTCGGTCCCGTTTTAGAAGGCAGTTGTAGCAGCTGGGTTTCCTTTTTTGGGCGTTTTTACAACCCCACCCAAGTTGTTGAGTAGAATTGCTGTTTTTTTAAAATAATAAACGCCATATTTGGATGGCGACTGTTTTAAAAGAGCTAAACAACATTTTAAATCAATATTTAATCTTGTGAGTTGACAATTTGTAGTATTTTTGAACAAGAATGTGATTACGACAGCTTTTAAAAGAAGAACAATGTCCACAACAATCATACAATTTTTGAGTGGTTCCAGAATCTAGTCCTGAGCAATCAACTTAATTATTATTGTGTTTGTTTTATAAATAAACCTCGTCCTTCTCACTCCTTTGTATTTATTAACTCTTGATATAATTTTGGAAGGTATTTGTACAATTGACCAATTTATTTAATTCCTTTGTTGTCTTCTCTGTTGTTTGTTTGTAACGGGGGGTAGGCATTGCATAATGAGTTGATGGAACTAAATTAAATGCCTTCTCACAATTTGGGTTGCTTCATAATTATTTAATTGTTGCAAGATAACTCTGTAACCGCTGCATAAAGCTTTTGATTGTTGAGTGAGAGTGATGCACGTGTGGTAAGCATTGAAACGGTGCGACCGTGTGATTATGTCGAATTTTGTGTAAAAAACATATTTTTTGTTCATTATAAGGTCATCCGCGTGACCTATATGTTCCCCATAAAAAATAATGCAAGTAAAGTATTTGACCTTGGTGACCTCGAGGGGACATCAAATTATCCCCCAAATATCGCATGGCATCTCCCTTAGGTATCCCATTGCGACTCAAGTTATCCATGGATGAGGTCTTTACCACCCCTTAAACTGCATGAGAACCCTTATCATAGCTCATCCCCATGACGCAGGGGATGACTTATTTTATGCAAATCATGTGATAAGACAATGTGGGACGATTTAAATATTTTAAAAAATCCTTGCTTCCCTTCATTCTCTAGGTGATGACCACGGCGCCACGTCGGAGCGACTACCCCCACCCCCCACAATGGATGAAATCTCCAAAGAAATTTACCGATACCGGAAAAAGTTTAATTTAGCCCCCACTGGCTATGTACTGCCCCAGCTCCTCCCACAGGTCAAACCAGGATCACCAAGTGTCAACCATGTCGCCGGAACCAGATTGAGTCATGGATGGGGGCAGGATGGCGACGGAAATGAGCTCCAGCGCCCACGCTCCTCCTCCACTATTCCAGCAGGATTCCCTAAATTACTCCTCCCACAACCTCCTCCCATCACATATTCCTCACTCACTCCACCCACTGGTGTCCGTAGCAATGGTGGAAGGAGTGACGACCACACCCACTTCCTCAGAGGAAGAAGAACAAGAGATGAGATGAAAGGGGTTTCTTCTCCAGCCTGGGGTGGGAGTCCGGAAATGGGAGGAGGAACGATGAAGGATAGAAATCCCAGAAGTTACCTGTCCTGGTCAGAACCCAGCTCTGGGGGAGGTGCCACCAAACTGAGTGTGACGCCAGGGGGGCGAACGTCGTTACAAGATTTTAAAAAACTGCTCCTTACTGTGAAACGGAAGAAGTCGCCAGTCTGTGCAATGGATGCACTGAAACCTAAGGGTACTGTTGGAGGGATAAGTCCGTAGGTGTGGTGTGGTGTGGGTGGGTTTGATGGGGGGCGTGTTTCCATTTCTAATAAAAAATGGTACTTGAAACAAATAATGGAATCCAGATGCAACTTTTTTTATTCCTCTCGGATTCTCATATTTGGTTATAATGCCACATTTATTTCCATAAATAATTTGCATACAATCCTTATTTTAGCATAGATTGGACATTAATTAAAGGTATTGCCACTCCGTAGCTCCTGCAGTCACAGAGTGTTCAGTGGCACGAGCAATCTCGTCCGGGATTCCGTGCTGGATGTAAAGTTTCCGTAGGGCGTCGTATTTCTCAACAGATAACCGCAGCGGGTTCCCACGACGCAGTCCTTGATCTGGCTCTCCATACTCGTCCAGGTAAGGTGGAGGGAGGAAACATCCTAAAAGAAGAGAGAGGGATAAGATTAGCAGTAGCATTGCATACTCTAATTATAACAAATATTTGCAACACTTTCACCCACACACCTCGATTTTGTCCATGAGTGAGAAATAGTTTGCATTCCCGAATCCTTAAGAAGATTCCGGAGCCGCCGCCACAAAAGTTGGAGTGGTACATGCAGGATCCGATTACAAAGTTGGGCTTAATTTCCCGTTGGCAGCAGTAGCTCTGAAAATAGTACAAAAAACCAAAAGTAGTGAGAGCAGTCTCATGATAAGATAGTAATGATATGACAAATTATAAGTGACATACTTGTGAGCAGAGAATAGTTCCACAGATCAAGCACATGGTTGGAGTACGGGAGTCGAGCGTTTTCGAGTTTTTACAAATAAAATTTGAGACTGCATTAATGAGTTCGGTGTAGTCTTCCGGAAGTTGGGCAAGGGTTGGAAGTCGCCTCGGGTATTTGACTACCAGGGTGTGAGGAAGGAAGTAGTAGTTAGATCCACCAAGATCAATTGGATAGAGTTCTGGGTTCTGGGGAAGCACTTTCTCCAAAACCTTGGCTGTTTGGGGATGACTAGCCCATCTGTAGAGGAGGAGATTGGGATTAGTAAGTTACCGACGAATAGTAACATACAAATAATAATAAGCAAGTAAATCACTCACTTGTAGGGTAATTGCCAATCAATCATGGATGAGAATAGAGTTTCGAATTCTTTTGGTAAGTCCAAATATTTAGTTAACTGATCAAAAGTCGAGGTAACAGTTTGTAGTTCGGGAGGTGGTAAAATTCCAGTTAAACTCTCGTAAAATTTTGCACAGCACCGGAGGAAGGGTATTCTGCAAGTAAACAATTTTTCAGGAAAATTTATAGGGAACCAAACAGGAATGGGGGACACCACATCCTGGAGGATGTTATCCAGAAAATGGATTTAAAATTGAATATTCCACTTACGCCGCCTCAGTCACAGCCAGCCAAACAAGGTCACAATCAACTTTCGACATTTCATCCCATGGTACATCGTCTTTCTTTGCTTTTTGCCAAATTCTCCCAAAAATATATTCTTTCCGCGACACGAAGCTGTGGGATGTACTTGGATCAGTGTCTGGAGGTGGGCCAGCGCCCCCAGCAGCAGCAGCAGCAGCAGCGGCTCCAGCACTGTCTTCTTCCTCAGTCTCCATTGACTCTCCTTTAGTTGGGGGTGAGATTGGCCTTTCTCTTCCCATTGACTTGGTCTTTGTTTCTTTCAAGCAGTGTGAGAAATCGTTTGAGAGCAAAATTTGAGTGACGTGATACATATAGGTCAAACGGAGGATGGCATGATCCTGAAAAGATAAAATTCAGTATAAATTGTGTAAGAGTTTGTCTACATTTATAAATATTCTTACAAGGCGAGTTCCGGACGGAGGCTGGCAACCAAGGGAAGTGCTCACGGGTTCCTCAAGTGAAACTGGGAACACAAATAATCCTGGGGTGGAGAACGTAAGAGAGACCAAAAGTCCAAAGGCGTCACACTCAAACAACGTTGGGTCCTGGTGTCGATTGAGTAAGAGCGTAGTAAGAATTTTGATGGCAAAGGTTCGGGAATACTGGAAAGAAAAGGGTTATTTTTATTAGAGGATAAATATTTATAAAATTATGTATACCAACCAACCAAACAATAGTCGTTACAACTCACATCAATAAAATAATGTTGGCGATCACAGGTAATGGCACAAGCTCGTGTGAGATATTTCAGTCCAATATTCCTCCTCAGGGGAACATCATCTCCAAAAAAGGCCAAATTTTGATCCCTATGGAATGCTTCGGATGATATGATTGTAAATGCGAGACAGTTCCACATGGTTAAAAGCATTCGAAAGTCGTCCTCTCGAGGCAACTCAAGATTTAGGGTGGTCTAAATTAACAAGTTACACCCAGTCAGTGTTTAATATTAATTTAATTTAGTTGGATAATTAATTATCCAGGTTTTCCACTCACATGATAATTCCGCGACATGAACGTATTAAAACTGCGATGGAATCCAGAGTACAACCATTTATGAGATAGTTCTCCATCAATAAACTTTCGAACTGGGAAATTGTCTGTGAAATGGGTCAAAGCCTCCGCCCGATCCAAACCTGCTCCCACAGCACTAATATCCTTAAAAGAGACCAGGTTCACCATCAGGTTTTCTTCGGTGAGACCCCATTTCTTCATCGCCCAAGCGGCATACTGTTCCGCGGCGTTCATTTTAAAACCAACGGCTCGATTCTGGACGACAAATTGCAACCCTTGCATCAAAGTGTCGAATGAGGCGGAGGGATCTGACTCATATTTTGATCCCACTTCAGGGGAGGGTGTGGATAAATTATAGATTTTTGATAAATCTACCGCCATGGGAAGGGCGGCGTTGCAGATGGAGTCACACATGGGACATAGCCACTCCAATTTGTCGACATCAAAGCTGAGGGGGTGTCGGAGACGATAGGGTCGTCGTCGCTCCTTATTCACAACCGTCTCCATGTGAGATGACCAGCAGTGATCGTGCATAATGTGGCCACAAGTGGTCATGACGGAGGTAGAGTTAAGATTGGGGTGGAGATAGATAGGATTCCCCATTTCCACGTTGGTTATATCCAGCCCAACCTGAGTAGACTGGAATCCAGAAGATCCTTCTTCAATTAGTTTCTCACGGTATTGAGCCATCATTGTGGAGCGTTGAATGAAACAGGCGAGGACGAAACGTTTGTTTTCAAGGGCAAGGCTTTGCTCTTCTTGGCAAAGGATGCAAATGAATCTGGAAGGAGGACGGATTAAATTTAAATTAGTCAGTCAGTTTAGAATAGAGGCACAAAAGGAAGACATACTTTTCTTCGGGTAAATGAGTCAGAGTCGTTTTACGCGGTCCGACAGCAATCGTATCCACGGGTTTCATTTCACAGTCAGAAATTCCTCCGATTGCATCTTCCGGCTCCATTTCGGCCGCAGCAGCTGTTAAAATATGAAATTGTTCGCCATAAATTTACTTAGGATAGCCATAACTAAGTGCTTACCCTCTGAGAATAAGTCTTTGTTAACCATCATAAACTTTTGTTGGGCAGCTGCCATTTTAGCCATCATCTTTTCCTTGGCTTCCTTGATCAATTCCGCCTTTCGAATCTTTTCTTGCTAAATAATCAAGAACCAAAAATTAGAAGGTTTAAAACAAGTGGTTTCTAGAATTTATAAAAAGATGTTTCCTCACCTCCTCATCCGGTTGCACAGACATCGGAACCTGACTATCGGCCAACTCCGGTTTAATCGTAGAGTGTTGATTTCTCAACCAGAGAATCATTTTGTGATGATGATTTAATCCGGATTCCGCCAACATTTTATCCAAAAGCTCAAAAATATTCCAGCGAGCCGCATTATGAGCAAATTGAAAAAAGTGTCCAGTCTCTCGTCCATTTCGAGCAATTTCCTCGTTCAGTCCGTGTCCTATCAGGTGAAGCGCCTTTCTCACCAGGGACTCGTTCAGGTTTCGAACAGCCTTTTGAAGGCTCCTGAAATAATCAAAAAGTCACTTTATAGAATAGAATACTTTAGGGCAGTAAAATCTCATCCTTACCTATTGAGCACCATGGCAGTCAAATGCAGAAAGACATCACACTGAAGAAAGTTAATTAACATGTCAAACATTGCGGAGAATGGAGGCAATTTTGGAGGAGGAAAGATTTCCGGTTCCTTAGCCGCCTTTTTCCTAGCACGCTGACTCTCCTCCGCTTTGGACATCTCCTCCCGTGTGTAATGATAGTGGTAGACGTCGTAGTCTTGATAAAACTCTGGAAATGGGATAAGTAAACATTAATAAATTATTATGAGACAAACTGACATGCTCTAAAATGCATAACCTACCTGGTTTGAGTTCATAAACGACCGAAGATCGTTGTGGAGTGGGACCTTTTTGATTTGCAACTTGAGATATCACAAGTTCCAGCCCAGTTTCTAAATTAACATTCTCCACCAATGACTTGTTCAACATGGAGTGAGTCATGGGCTCGATGCACAGTTGTTGAATTACTTCCTTTTTTATGGTGTCGGCTCGTTCCACCTAAAAAAATAAAGGGTGGTAAAGAACCCGATAAAAACGGGGTTTTATCACAACTTACTTGACCAACTCCGGGTGTAAATCGGGCGGATACGAGGGTAATCAGGAGACCTAAGAATTCTTCAGTTAATGTTCCCAAATACTTGCTAAAATCCTCTTCCTGTCCAGCGGGCTTAAGTGCCTGTAAAATTAGAAGGATCCCAATTACAGACAGCAATAGATGGGAAATTATTTAGTCGTGTCACACCTTTTCATCAAATCCATTCAGAATCCATTGATACAAACCGAATCGATTAATGACGTGAAGAAGAAATTCATTACTTTCAATCACAGAGGCAGCAATTTGCAAGGTGATAATGTCTTTGTCCAACATATCCGCGCGACACCGGACGTTGTGGTAGAAGTACAGTTGATTTAATAAGGCGTACCCGTTTCGTTTCCACATGGAAGCATTGACCTAATCAGAAAATGGAAGGGACGTTAAAATTAATCAATTATTTGTGCCAATTTCTCTCAAATATGTGACTCACTCACCTGCGCAATTAGCACTTGAGTTCTTAACGCAGGCTCCATAATCATTTCTGGGACGGGTTTCTCACTCAAATTAAATTCACTGGAGAAGAAATCCAGCTCAAACTGTTGTAGGTGAAGATACAACCCGGAAAAGTAGCGGGTGAGGGGCAAGTGAACGGAAACCGGCTGAGTGGCAACATCATACACATAACAGGTTGCCGAATGGTTGGCAAGTTCAAGAGTAATAGTTTTGGATTTTAGAATTTCATAGGCTTTGGACAAATCTTGGAGACAGTGTCTGGAAATATTGTTTGGATTAGGACAATTCTTTGCATTTTAAATAAATCATAACATACCGGAGAGCCCGAACAAAAACGGGTTTATTCAATCCACACCACTCCAAAGACAGTTGGACGACGGGTTGTAGTTTGATGTGGAGATTGAATGCAGACTCCCACTCAGGTTCGTACTCCATGTGCTGTCCTACTTGTCGCGTAACGAAATCCATTTCCTATAATTTTCAAATAGAAAAATAAATTATTAAAACAAAGATAATAGTTTCGGAACAACAAAAAATATTTTAAGCACCAAAAAACTCACCTGCATGTACGACAAGAATTTAAGAAAGGAGTCAATCCCATTCGTAAAATTTTTAATCATGAGTCCACCCCATTCCGTGGGTGGATTGGTGAGGATATACTTCAAATCCAGAATGGCAAAATTTGTCCTTTTAAATGACGTCGTAGCCACTACAGCACCCCGATCAAATTCCAGTTTACCCAAAGCATTAAGTCGAGAATCACACTGAGCCAGAAGAACTCGAAGAATGGTGTAGATAACGTCGTGCTGTTGAACGAGAAAATGAGCAATCGATGGCACCGTGAATATCTGGACGGAGAGAGATGTGACTGAGTAAGAGTGATCGTGATCGTCCCGAATAAAATCGTCCATTATTGCGGCATACTCTTGAGTAAATATCTAAAAAAGAAGGCAGAAAAGGTTAATCAACTAAATTAAATAATGGTCGAGTAGATCATTAACCAAAGTGAGTCGTCACCTTTGCAAAATCCTTTTTAGAATCATATTCCTTGAGCAAACCCGCAATAATGAGCCTGTGCCAGCAACTCCGAGCCGCCTTCCATAGTTTGGTGTCATTCAACAGGACAGAAGGGGCGAGACGGGTGTGTCTTATCCCAGGAATAACGAAAGGCTCAGAGGGACTCACATTTGTCTAAAAATAAGATTACATTAACATCACCCAATCCAGTGTTAATAAATCCTTTTGCTTGGCTTACCACAGAGGCATAAAACTGTTTCTGAACGACCGTCCTCACATAAACGGAGTGGGTGCAGAGTGCCTCAATCCAGGCGAGGAGGCGCAGTGCAAATGCTTGATGTTGAACGACATCCCTTTGAACAACCACACATTTCAATGACTTCGTATTTGGACCACGGCCGGCAGTTGATCGCTCAATTATCTTTTGAACATCATGGCAAGGCTAGAAATGACAAATGCGGAGTTCGCTATGAAACAATAAGCAAATAAGACTATAATATTTTATTACTTTACCTGAAATCGACCCACTTTAACAATACTCCTCCCCTCACGATCAATAGTAGTCGCGAACTCAATGGCATCCTTCTTACTGCATTGCAGGGCTCGCGTAAGTGTTTGGATGACCAAATCAAAAGTATGGGTTTCATCATTGTAAAGCACGGTGGCAAAAATTTGGCTGCCAGGTTCCACCTTTTCATTCTCAACTTCCAACAATTCCCTCATAAGTTTACCCATGGGTCGGGAGGGTTGACGGCCGAGGTCATTTGTGAATTCAAAGGCATACACCAATAAGCATGGGATCAGGATTTCTGCCCTTTGATGAAAAGAATCGTCTTCCACAACGGTTTTGGGTTTGACAATATTTGGCATGTGGAGTCGACAGTGGACGTAATTTCTCCAGGCTTCAGAATCCCCGCAATCACAATACCCACCTCCGGCAGAGGTTGCAATTTTGTACCTGCATTAAATAAAGGGATTAATTTAGTATAATTTTAATTAATTTATTACTTTAATACGAGTTGTGATTTATAAATATATTTAACTCACTTGTGGCTCTTGTGCTCCGAGTTTTTGAAGCAATCCGCACAAAGGACACAGGTTGGATCCATGCCACATTCTCGACATGAGTACGTAGCTTCTCCAACTTGGAATACTTTTCCACAAACTGTAGGTGGAGTGTCGCGGATGGCAAAATACTGTGCAAAAAATAATTAAATGATTAATTTTCAACCCCAGGAAAAAGTAAGTAATTAGGGTCTTACATCCATAAGAACTTCGGAGGATGGAAAGGTTTCCTTCTCCATTAGAAAGGAGACCAGCGGTTGAATCAAGTACTTGTCCACGGCCTCCTCAACATCACGAAAGGGTGCGAGGCAGTCTTGACCCGGCTCTAGTTTATACACGTGCGGCACAACTCGAATAAAGTATTGGTTCAGCATGTGAAACATTTGGGTATGAGTTAGCTCTTCACTGTGAAATTTCTCAGTCCAATGATTGTAAATGGCGGAGACATCAAGATCCGATAGCGTGGCTGCAGACACCTTCCCATAAAATGAGAGTGGGGGCAGCAGCTCACCACTGCTGCTGGAGTCGAGAAGAACGGATGACATAAACTCGAGCGGGGTGACGGCGCCGCCTAAACCATGTTCAATTGGGGGTGGATTGGCGAAGTTGTCAAGTTCTGGATCCAAATCCACGTCAACTTCACCGAGATCGTCGTCCGGGTCGAGGATGTTGATGTCGGGATCCATTTCTTCCATGTCGTCGCCCAAATCCATGTTGGAATCGGAAATTCCGAGTAAGGGTCAACCAGTGGGAGACGGAGGAATACCGAAATGATTTGGGAATTGGTCCAGGGACTAAATTAAAAAGAGTTAAATATTATTTTTGTGTTATCGTACGGAATTTGGATGAGTGTGGGGGTTACCTGGACTTTTAATGAAGAATTTTTCTCTCCAATGAATTCCAGCAATGAATCAGTGACAATTGCGAAGAATCTGTGATTTAAAAAAAGAGAATTATTAAGTATTAATTACTAATTAGGGAATAAATACCCCAAAAAACAAGGACCCACTCCAGTTTAAGAGGCATATGGTTTAAAATCAGGATAAGAATGGAACCAAGAAAGAAATTATTAATACCCACCAAGACTACATTTACCTTTACCTCAAGACTGACCTAGTTCCAAGGAATTGTTTATGGTTAATACAAACAATACTGGGAAGAGGAACAATGCCTTCATTCATTCCAAACGGGGACAGGTGTCCCGGACAGGCTCAAATTGGCAACGAAATTAGAACCAATGGATAACCACCACCTTCCTACCTTAATTATTTGCTACAACCCCTCATAAAATAATGTAACCTGCCACCTAATCATTTAGCTACCTATCAAATGAGGCATTAAAACCATAAAAATGTCAAAGTTGTGCTAAATTTCCAACTTTTTATTCCAAAATGACCCCAACCCCACCCCCTGGGGGAGGTGGACTAATTCTAAGAAGTATATTTGGAAATTTAGGAGTAAAGAAATGAAAAAAATCGTTCAACTCTTAAATATTTTTGCCAATCTTACCCGATCCTTCCTTCCTTTGGAACTCTTATCTTCCCTCTTATCCCGAGGGGCACTGGGATTGTTGGACTAATTTAAATTAGTGGAGGGGAAATAAATTAGAAATGATTTGCAAATTAATTGTGGCAAAATTAAATGGAGAGCTCTCGCAATTTGCGACACAATTTTGCAAAGATTGAAGAGAACGAAGTGGAAGGAGAGCAGCGCTCAGACTGAGGCACGTGGTCTCCACTGCAGCTCAGTCTAAGGTAGCATGCACATTGTTTGCGAATCTATGCAAAAAATGGAAGCTTGCAAAATTGATGGGTTTATCTGATAAAGGGTCAATTTAAGGGGGTGGGTGTGCCCTACTGGGATTGGATGGAATTGAAATTAGTCGCAAATGAAGCAAGGAATTGTTCAAGGAATGAAGGGTGGTGAATTACATGGTGAATTACATGCAAAAGTTTGATTTGATTGGAACTATAAATTAGTTTAGACTAATTAGATAACTGGTTAGTAGATCGGATAACAAGTGTTTTAGTAGGGGATTTAACTAAGGTGCAATAAAGAGGAAATGGTGTCATTCCACAAGGTTTGTTAGGAAGATAAGCGTGATTTGTGTGGTTGAAATGTCATTTTTTCGATATAAATCCCTTTCTCGGCTACGATTTTGATAATCCGACCACACCCATGTCTCAGACAGGTGCATGGAATCCAATGGTTAGCTAATTACTAAAAATAACATTTTGAGCCTTAAATTTGCAATTTAGCCAGCAAAAGGACGCGTTTTACAGATAAAAATGACGTTGATAAACTACTTTAGGAGCGTTATTTCATTTTTAAAGGGTACTTCAAATAACTATAGCCTCACATATTAGAGTAATCTCAGGGTTTTAAACACGTACTACTTTGGGAATTAGCAAAATCTATAAAAAATTGGTTGCATCTGACCACCAACCATGTAACGCCGACCGATACGTTTAATTGTACCTGCTAAAAATTCTAGCTGCTCTTTAAATGGGTAAAACTGTAGACTCTTACTTTTATCAAGTAATTGTTGGGGAGTATTAATTAAAGGTAAGCTAGTTAGTTAGTTAGTTAGTAACATAAATAAATAGCTGAATGGGGAGCTCACATTAAATTGGATAAACGCCCAGGCTCGTCTTCTTAGGACAGATGAGTTGCTTCCGGTCACAAATAAGATTCCGCTGGTGGGTGGGTGGGTGG
>JAAXNX010001296.1:0-18749 GCA_036491905.1 Folsomia manolachei
AAAGCTGAAATAAATTATAGTTTTAATTATAATGTCATAATAAATGTGAAGGTTTTGCCATTCTAACCTCGATGTTACATGTCAAAAAAATGTTATCAGATTCGGGGAACTTAAAAGCAGTCATATTAGTGAAAGCAATGGTCGTGGCTCCGGAATCTCCAGTTTCAAATGTTTTCATCCATCTTCCAATCAATTTGGTTTTCCTGTAGTGTTCCAATAAATGTTATTTGTTAACCCATTGTGTCAAAATACATTTGTTAAAAGTTTTACCTTGGACATCCGTCGTATCCAGTGAGTTGCACTTTGGAAGTTTTCTGACTATCGAAACGTTCCGAGTCATATGCCCAGCAATCCTTGACACTGGCGTCGTATTGACGCTCTTCATCTTTGAGATAGATTATTACACTAAGTTCCTCTCCTATTTCAATTTGTCCTCCAATTGGTTGCGTCTACATTTAAGTTGTAGAATTGTAGTCAATTCAGTCATCATGAGAGATTGCATGAAACAGAAAAGTTCTCACATTAGGATAAGTTCCTTTTTGAATATCCATCCAACAGTCTAGCGTTCCTTTGTCGCCATTGCTTATTGGTTCGTGTTGAACATTTAGCATTGCGACGGATAATGGTTTGAATATAACCATTTTTCCTTGCTTAGAACTATCAGCAGCTGCGGAAGCCTTGTCATATTTGCATGTCAATTTTTTGGCGACGTCCCAAATTTCCTGGATATGAAAAGGTAGTATTTTCTTAGAAAGATGTCTCATACAAAAATGTAATGTTGCATTAAATACCTGGACTGCTTCATCCATCTGAAAAATTAGGACGTTGCTAATGGTTCGGCTAAATTCATCTAAAGTCGTTCCACATTTTCCAGCAGGAACGTTAAAGTTGTATTTTGCAGCTCCTGTCCGAACCTCGACAAACCTATGGAAATTTGGGATTCTGTTTGTAAGCATGAATTCAATTTTAGGAAAAAGCACAATTCAACTACCTGCAGTTTGCATCGGAAAAGTAGCCTTTACTGTAAATGACTCCATCAAATGGCGAATCAAACTCGACGGAAATGGATAAGCCAGATTTTGTACATTGTACATTAAGCTCTTGAATTTTGGCGTGATGATGGTGGTGATGGTCATCATCTTGGGTTATCTGGTCCTCAGTTTGTCGATTGATCCTCTCAATTTCACGGAATGGGTCGAGACTGTCATAATCATACAAGTCTTCGGCAGAGATGACTTGTATGCTAATCTACTCAACAAAGTTTAGTGTTATGAAATGTTTTAAAAAAACGACGATTTTCATGCATAATATTGGTTTTGGTAAATTATTGAATACCAGGCATATCCCCAGCCACAACATAAATTTCATTTTGTTGCAATTTTAAGGCATTGGTAGGATCCAGAAATGAGTCTGAAAATTGTATCCGATATTTGATTCAGTAACAGAAATCATTCCAAAACAGTTCACGGAGAAGTTACATAAATGTGGCCACATTTCTACATTCTGATTGTGAAGGTAAATTTATATTTTCAGAATATAAACATATTCTTAAATTTAAAGGTCGCCATTAATAAAGTGCAGTTTTTGTACCCTGTAGGAATTTTCGTCAGATGCAAAAATTCTAGTCGTAAAATTAGAGAAGATGAAATGCTATGCTTTGTCGATACAATTAAGAAAAAGGTCGTGATTGTCACAAAGTTGGTGTAACATTAGAAAGTGTTTATTTAAGTAATTTACAATTTGTAGTACAAAATTTCAAGTCTTTTATTCCTAAATAAAGAGGAAAAAATTCCGATAATTTGGTCAGAATGGATTTGTCTCAATTTGTCTCAATTTAGTTTGTCTATGTATTCATCCGTCTCTGCGTAAAATCAAGGGGCACATATTAGTAATTTTGTAGCTGCTTCATATTTTCAAACTTTGTTTCCACACTGACTACAATACTTCTGTCTCAAGGATTGGTATATTTTTATGTAATTCCTCATATTTCGACAGGTTACAAGTTAGTGGTCAAGTTTTGCCTTTCCTCCGGTTTTTTAGCACTTTGTCCAGGATCTTAGATTGCTCCTTCCGGCTGCTATTCGACCACTACTGACTTCTTATTTCGGAGTGACATGCTTCTAGCTTTGTGAGAATTTAATCATAAGCACAATTCAAATATGTCGATCTGTGACCGATGAAGGGTGCTCGAGTCGGGATGCATTTTAAAAAGCGAGTGAGCAGTTTTCTCCACGGGAATTTTTTGTTCACTCAGTTGCATTCCGTAAAGTCAGTCAAGGTTGTTACGTTAGATGTTACCCTTTCAAATATTGTCCTTATCAGGATGCAGTCAGTAAAGTGTTAATTGCATAACGGTTTAGCAGTCATATCACATTTGTCGGCCGGGTCTGAATTTGACACTTTTACATTTAAGCCAGTTGTATGAATAATACAAGTCGGGCACTATTTTCATTTTCACTCAAAGGTCGCTTTCTCCTCGTATTACCTTTAATCCGATCCTATAAAAAGATTCAATCGAGCCTCAGTTCTAGAGTTGCACAATTTACACACTAGTTCACTGACTTCTAAAAAAAATCGGATTGATCACCACCACGAATAATTTATCACTGAATATGACACAGTTTCGTGCCCAAAGCTCGAATAATAAATGAATATATCAAAAGATTCCTTCTCGTCTTCCGATAAAACCCTTCAAAATTTATCACTGATTTTTATGGCACACCTCAGCGGGATTAAGCACTTCTTGACTCCCACACAAAACAATGACTGAATTATGATATCCACTCCAATCCTTTAATAACGACTAAATCAAGTGAGGCCTAGGTCATGAAATATATTTCTTTACCAAACGTCAACCTTTGACTTGTTGACTTAATGGCGATGAAATACACACTGATTACTTATTAAAGTGACCACCATGCACTGACCGTGCATCGAATATATTTTGCCCACGCGTCTCGTAAAAGCAAAGTCTATTGTACCATTTTTTGGTTGGAAAGAACAGGTCAATTCCGCCAATAAGTGACCATTGAATATTACATATGTACATTTATTCAGGAACGAGTCATTGCATTTCATCCACTGCATTGTCACTGCAGTGCAATCATTGCAAGGTAAAACTTTGGATGTCTGTACAATTAACAGCAACATCATAATTTGGATAGAGGGCTCATTGAATCCACTAAAGTTCCCTTCGCCATGTAAGAGACTTGAAGTGTACATCAGAAGATGCTCGCAGATTGATCAACGTGTCTCTCATTTCAGCTCATCTTCTCTGGGTAGCATTTACACACAAATTTTGAGAGTCAGTCAGTAATCTAGTAATAGTGATACCAAAGCTAAATAAGTGAGTGCATTAAATTTGTCTGTATGCAACTGAAACTGATTGCGTTGGGTTGGATTGCATTGGTTTGTTTTGCTTAATCTTTTTGCTTACCAGCAACAAACTGAGCATTTGTCCACATGTGCTGCCAATTTAATAACTAAAAACCCATTGACACCAAATGGGATGGACAATGTAATTGCATAGTTTGCCGGCCTTATGGCTTCCTTTCTTTCATTATGTGCTAATCTCAACGTGTTAAATCAGGTGAAGGTGTGCGAGTACTTTACATTTGCGTGCGCATCTTCAACTTGACTACTTAGGTAATTAAGACTCCAATTTGCATTGTTCTTTTTGTAAGATGTAGTCACGCATGGGAATTTATTCCGGATCTTTATTTTGCAAAATGTGTACGGGTAAATTTGGTTAATGTTCTATTGGGTTTTCGGAGTGAGTACGCTGGAATTGCAAAGTTGACCATGAAAGAGTTTAAACGGAAGGAAGTTGGTAAATCGGTTCTTAAAATTTGCATCTAAGAATAAACTGAGTATACAAATTGGTATGGTCAAGTGCAAAAATTCCGACTTATTACAAGGAGCATTTGACAAGTGATAATGTGTATTATAACTAATGATAAGAAAAAAGAATGCAGTTTGCATTGTAGCCGAATAACTCCAAGAAACTAACACTATGATTACATGCTCATCGCACTGAGTTAATTTAATCTGCTGTCGATATTTAATTGCTTACTGTGTGATTATTTCTTTGTAATTCGACCGTTCATCGAAAACGCATTTAAACGGCTTATTGATGAAGGATTCGATTATTAGAAAGATAATGAATTTGCTGGAGTTGTTTGGTTGATTAGGTAATAAATATCTAATTACATAAATATTTGATTGCTTACTTTTTTATTGCTTTTGCATGCATGTATTTTTGTAGAAATAAGTTTTATTGGATATTGTTTTTTATAATTTTTCCTACTCCATCCTTTGTCAAGCTACGGATTTTAAGTTTTGGTTAATATTTATTTTGACAACTTTTCTCATAATTCGTGGCACGAATCTTCACTTTGATCAATAAGTGATTAATTTCTATTACATTTATTTTTGACCTGTCCTGAATGATTCAGCCTGAATCTAGGTGTTACTGCAATAGGAGACGATGCAATAAATAAATATTTGAAAGCATGCAATCTTAGAAAGGATGCATGTATCGCGTGTTTTATGTTCTGAGTCTATTTGTGTAAAATGCAGAATAAAAAATTAATCAAATTTATATTTTTATTAGATTTTTTATCTTGCATGTAATTAATGCTATGCAACAAAATTGAATTGATTGATGAACTAGTTGGAGAAATGAAAAATAATTTTTTCATTGGGAATACGATTATCACAAGGTCGATAAGCAAAGATCCAAAGATCCAGCCGCTGGACATAAAATTCCGGATAAGATGACGAAAAATCTTGCAAAAACTAACTTAATTTACGACATGTGACTAGGTTATAATTTAATCAAGCTGTATTTAACGACATCAATAATAAGATTATTGTATCCATCAACCCACTCCGTTTGTATTTGTATTTTGTACAAATAAACAAACAATGAAATACAATAATGTCAACCTACTTTTGAAAGTATTTAATCGACAACGCAATCTCCTTTCCTTTTATTTTTAGCCAAAGACAAATTATGTGTCTTATCGAGGGTCGTTATTTTTGTAAATTAAGACATTAAAGTGCTACATGCAGTTTTTTATGCTGTAACTATTCCCACTAGAGCAGGATCGATGCTGAAAATGCATTCCTTTTCTGTGCACTTTGACTAACTACTCTTTAAAAATAAAAATGTTGTTCATGTGATGACAATTAAGTCTTGGCATCCCTGCATAATGTTGTGTCAACATTAGTCAAGAATGAGTATTGTTAAAAATGGAAATTAATTTGTTGCATCAAACCAAGCCGAATTTAGAATTCAAACTGATTATGAGCAAAGTGTTATATGTGCTATAATGGGACATAAATAGTAATAATTCACCAGTGTGCTCGATGAGTTTTGATAGGTCATTTCATCTTCAGGTGTAATGTATCCAATTCTAAGCAGTAAAAAACGATTCGGCTTTATTATGAAGAAAACAAATGGATGTGTAAAATATTTTGTCATCGACCAAAATCAATGGAAATTAAGGTCTGCCATGGAATTAGGAGTGTTAACAAGGGAAGACAATGACAATGAGTGAATGAATGGATGTTGGTCCTTTCTTAGTTTGGTCATGACTATTCATTGCAATAATTAGTGACTTAAAAGGATACAGGTGTTAAACCAACTTTGAACGGGTGATTTGATGCGCTTATGTTGAATGGTGTTTGTGATCGAAGAGTCAATGTACCTGTCGGAAATAGGAGTAAGGAATCCTTTGTGTTTTTTGGCTGTAGGGAGTTTAAGTGTTTATAAATTCATTGGAAATAGATCAGGTCAGTGCAAACCTAGATTTATGTTTATTGAAGATTATGCAATTCAATTATGTTTTGGTTTTATGATTATCATATCTTGCATGGGGAAAGTTAGCAATTTAACTGGCACATGGTAATGTATCTATTGCACAAATAAAAAAAGTTGGAAAATAATTTTTAGTGAAGCAGGGTACGAATTGTGTCATTAAAAGTTCGGTAGCGCATTTAAATTTGGTCATAAAACCTAGAACACAATACTTGGCTCATCTCATTTTACTTGCTTAATTCTACCATTTTTATATGTTCTAGGTAAGAGATCCCAGCAAACTAATCATTTATGATCACAAAGCTTGCCCTGTTAACAAGTACTACACTTTTATTTATCACAATAACGCCAACTACCAACTTCTGCAATTTAAGATAAAATTTAAACAACCATTTACATTAACTAGGAATAAATGGCATGATCATTGGGTGAATTTGTATTTTTCTTAAATATTTAATTCCTATATCACACAGCAGGATACTTATGTGTTGTCCGGCATTAAGCAATTTCATTGTAAGTCCAATTACTAAATAGTTTTTGCATTAATTGTCCTGAATTGATTTAATTCTGCCTCAATCCACGATTAGGTCTCAAATCTCAAGTGGACAAGGAAGCTGAAAGGAGTTGAAATTAAAAAAAAGTTTTCCATCCAATTAACTTGTTAAGAAATTCCGCAATAAAATTGTGATCATAGCAATAATCCTTCATCAAGTTGATTACCAAAAATGCATGGTTTACCGTCTTTTGGTTATACGACAGTCATGAGTGGAAGCAGATATTTATTGTAGAAAAATGATAAGAATGTCAAAAGATCTCCACATTAATGGCAATTTATGACCGGTTAAATCTCAATATGCAATCAATCAATGAAAAAACAAAGAGAATCTCGTCTCAATTGCGATCTGCATTTTTTCTTGTTATGCAGTCGTGAACAATTGCAGTGTAGGAGTAAATATCATCTTCATCAACCTTCACTCTTGTCACAATAAAGCAAAATGTAAGTTTTTTTTATGTGGTATTATGTTCGTGGAAATCCAAGTAGTTTTACAATAAGCAGACGGACATAAATGGGTAATTTTATTAAATTGAAATGAAGGTTTTCATACAATTTACTTAATCTTTGTTGGTAAATACGTACATGAATATTACACTAAAGTGGGAAGTGTTTCTAATTAGAGGTGAAATAGACAAGGACACATTTTTCTATTTTCTTTGTTCAATTACATGTCCATAATATGCATATCGTGGTAGACTGGGGGTAACATGTTAATAATAAAATACTACTACTTAACCTTAGTTTCATGTCATTTACATAATTAGGCAAAAACTTTGTCATATCTGACCTGTTCACTTGTGTTAGAGCTAAAATGGTTAATTTGCTTGACCAAGGTGACTAAATTTCTCAATACTAGACAAAATCAGGTACCTATTTATCTTATTCTAAAAAGATGTGACATTTGACAAAATCCTGATAAGTAGCCATCCAACACAGTAAACGATACTGCTTCCGACTGACGGGTTTCAGTATTTTACTGTCTATTTAGAAGATAAGGTAGCTTCAACATTATAATTGTAAATCAAAAATGTCGCCAAGCATGCAATGCAATAAAACACAATGCAATAATCTCATCCCCCGTCGTTTTCCAATCGTACTTATGCAAATTCTTGTACCTATGTAGTTTGTATAATCAATCTACCCACAAATAAGATAACATTAGTGGATTTCTTCCAAATAGTTTCAAGATATAATGAGGATTAGAATTATACAATTTGATAAGAATTGCAAATTTTTATCAAACACATAAATAACTTAATAATTTAGAATGTCTTCATAAAATACACAATTGGGTAGGGTTTGTTGTGTTAATTGCATTTTGTACTTTTACCCCCATGCAAGCATGCTGCTCAATAAATTGCAATCTAATCCTTATCTGACCCATCCTATACAAATTCTAGGATACAATCTCATCCAAGCAACAATAAGACTCCAAGTTGGAGTCTCCAACACAAACAAGTGAACAAAGGATGGCCTCAATGCAATGAATGGTGTATCGCTGGCCTAGTAAAACACTTTAATACTGGACCCAGTATCAATGTCCTGCTTCAAATTGACATAAACAGTGTCCATAAAAACGGAGTTGGTATCCATTTTGAGAGTAAGAGTCGTAGTCGTACCCGGTCCAGTGACACCAATATTATTGCCACCTCCTCTTTTTCTGGGTAACACCACCGCCATCCCGTCTTCTTGTTCAGGGTCATGTCCACCACCTGCAGGGACTGGATTGGATGTATTGATTGCTACAGCCATGTTTTCTTCGGTGTCATTCACACCCAAGGTCGGTCTGGATTTGGACAATGGGACATGACTAACCCTCCTTACGCCTTCTGTCGTGGATTTCGTCGACCTTGAGGAATTTACCTTATCCTCAGAGAACAACGGGGAGGTGGAATTGCGTAACATGCTTTCCTCAAGGTTTTCTCGGACACTGTGGGAGGAACCTTGTTTCGTGGTTTGAGACTTGTTACCTGGTCCACTTCCAGGTTTGTCGTCCCCATTGGATTGACTGGTGTGCTTAGATTCCTGATTGTCATCCTCATTTTCCAGCAAATCTCGCTCATCACTAAATTGCTCATAGTCCAGTAAATGTTGGTGATCAAAGACAGGGAGATGGAAATGATCTCCTTTTTGGCGATGGTTCTTTTTCAAGGTCTCATTATTTCTGGCGTTGACCACATCCAGGGCAATTGGAGTTGATCGAGAATGTCTTTTGGTTGTGGTGTGTAAATGGTTTTGATAGTTACAGTTGCAACATATTTGATGAGTGGAGGAATTATGGCCATTAGTTTGATCGTAAAATTGGTACTGATGAGCATACAAGCAAGAGGGACAAAGGGGTTGATGTGACTCAATACCACGAATTAGAGACCATTCAGCTAAGGATGACTTTGATCGTGAGGCTGTTGCAGAAAAGTTTTTGAAAAATGATAAATCATGATCTGGATGCACGCAGAGGTGGTTAAGGTTGGGATCCATTTCTTCACGAGGATCATGGTCTTGATGAGTGGTGTCGGCTATGGCATCACTTTTTTCATTGTTGTGATCAACAATTACTCGTTTCTGTTGAGATGAAGACTTGCTTTTTTCTTGTTTTTTATTGATGACAGGTACGGATTCTTCGCCGGAAAATTCACCCAAAACTTCTCGGTATGAGGAGGCTGGACTCTGATTTCGGGATTCGGTTTCATTTACATGAGATGATTTTCGAACGTTCCCCTTACTAGCTACTAATGGTGGTAGTGACTCATGACCGTGTTTTTGATCATTTATAGGACTTTTGTTGGTAATCTTTGTTTTGCTCTGTACTGGTGTGACAGATAATGAAGGTGGTTTAGGGGCAATATCCTCTTTTTTACGGTTTGTCGTCTTTATATTGTCATTATTGGGTTTAGTTGTACTTGAATTTGATTGAACTTGTTTACTTGGGACTTGCGGAGGTTTTGGACGTTGTGGAGCTATAACACTCTGGCTGTTGGTGCGTGATAGTACGGAAGAATGCTTTGTCTTATCCGGAGAAATTGACCTTCTACGAAGTGATGCGGTTACTGGAGTGGGGTCATTGTTTGATTTCTTTGATTTAGATACAACTCCGTTACCTTGTTGGTGATGGATTACTATTCTGCTGGCACCAGGGACACTGGCCTTGCCTTCGTTTCCGGAAGGAACGTCTTTCTTCGGGGACGAAGATCCTACTTCAACTAACATTTGGGTTTTGGATTTACCTTGTATTCGCTCCAACGACTGAGCAACAGCGACATGATGCTGGTTTCGCGGCAAGGGAAGTTGTTGATGATTAGTTTGTTGTCTATTCCGATATCCACGTGAGATTGACCCTTCTCGAGTAGATGCAGGGGACGGGGTCGCGGATTGGTAGAGATACAGGAGAAAGTCTTTAAATGGGACGTCATTTTCGTCACGTAAATCACGATCACGACCACGGCTTCTATCACCGTTATTACGACTATTATGTGCCATTTATTGAGATGGATGAATCCCAAAAAAAATTGAACAAAATTCGGAGAATTTCACAAATTTCTGATCTTACACCACGAGATAAAAGCAAATTACGAATTTGATGTTTGACTACATGAATGAAAGTTAACCCAGAAAAGTCATGGAATACACGTGTCCCAAGAAAATAGAGTAAATATTTTATCGCACTCTCCTTAACACAGTTGCAATAGACTACTGACCACTTCCTATCCAATACGTGATACCTCGGAGAAAGCGACCTCACAACTGACATCGTGGCCATGTCACTCTCTTTACAAATACCTTTCTAACACGTGTCCCAAGAAAATAGAGTAAATATTTTATCGCACTCTCCTTAACACAGTTGCAATAGACTACTGACCACTTCCTATCCAATACGTGATACCGGAGAAAGCGACCTCACAACTGACATCGTGGCCATGTCACTCTCTTTACAAATACCTTTCTCCGAAGGTTACAAGTCTTGTTTTCACTCCACGTTTGGTTTGTTATCCAACAAGTTACCTTATCAAGTCATTGTGCATTTGGGAAAGAAATAAAAAAAAAATGATAGTAAAACGACGGGCCTCCTTTCTCCCACATTGCAAAACACCACACCCCGATCGTACTAACCTTAACCCATTCCTGTTTTCGTGGCGTGATGTTCTCGCATCATGTCAGTGTCGTCCTCGTCATGAGACAAAAACGAGGCAACAATACATACTACCAACGGAGTACCAAGCAGTGCAGTAGACAATTCGAGTATTTATGACCAACAAAGATTCACTCCGATGTCCTGTCTCACTCTGGGTTGAGTTTGTGTAAAGGAGAAGAAAATAAAAGAAATGTTTCCCTTGAATGCGTAATCACCAAATGTATTTACCAAGGTTGAAGGTAGACGGGTTGATTAATGTTCAAAGTCAGCTCAACCAAGGCATGTTTTGTGAATGGAGGGTATTGTTTCGTTTTGAGCTTCAAAAAGAAAATAGTGAAAAGAATGGTGAAAGCAAATCTGGACAGTTTTTTTCTCTTGGCGATGTTCTTACACAATAACAATGCAACGGAGTAATACTCATAAAACGGTGGCTGGCTGTCTGGGTGGCCTCTTTGCCCCACTTTTTCTTTACAGGCTACTTTTACAATTGTTTTGTTTATTGGGTAAGAAATTGTATTGATTTATCCTGAAAATGGATTCGATTGAGTGAGTTGTACAGTCTGTAATCTGCAGATTGTAGAAGAATTAGGTGTGCAGAGGATTGAGTAACCGCAAGTCGGTAAAATTTGGGTGGTCAAATCTGGCATGTAAATATTTCTCTTGAGACAATTCAAGGTTTTCGGCATTTCTTGGTTAGCTCATAATTGTAATTAGGTTATGGGAACAGAGAGTTTGGGAACGATCTATCATGATTTTGTTCTCAAATCGGAGGTATTCAGTATGGGGTGTGGTACGGGATGAATGAGGAGCAAAAAAGATTAATGCATTTCTTTGCTGGACATTGCACCATAGAATGGGACATTTTGAATGGATTGCACTTTATCAATGTCCAGTTCTTCCTTTTGTTTCATTTTGTGTTGAATGCGTGGGATTCGATTGTTTCCAAAAAGCCTTGAAATTTGTGTCAAATGCATGGATTTGCGTGAATGTATCCAGACAAGTAACATGGCTAAAGGGTAGTCGGCAATGCTATAAGCCAAAAATTTCTGTGGTCTCATTGACAAACGCATCATTTGAAGTCGAAGGTCGTTTTTGCACATGCTTTAAAATTGTACGACAAACCAGTAGAATCAAGGTCAATACGAATAAACTTAACGGATTCAATAATTAAGTTCACTGCATTTCCATATTTACATAATATATTGTGACATAATGTGACATACCATAAGTTAAAAATTGCAAGTGAATTAGACAAACCTATTGCTGTCTCGTTTTACGGGATGTCAAACATTAATGCAATAATTCTATCGTCTCACAAGCAGAAGAGAGATGAGTGTAGTGATAAATCAATGAATTGTGGACAGGTTCGCTCCTCCCCCATTGTTCAATACAAAACAATACAGAAATTCAGCCCGAGTCTCTTTCCAACCTGCTACTGCACTTGATGTATTTGCCATAATTGGGTTTAAGTGGATTAAAACTCCACCAAACAGTCGTATCTGGGTACTTGGATCCCTTTAGGACCTCAACGAATGTTGTGAGCATTGCAAAAATACTTATTAAATGCACACCTATGAACTCGTCTTATTGTTTTGTTGCATAATATCCAACGTACCCCAAAGCCATGAATGATGAACTGTGTAAATTTTATGTATTTGATATTGTACAACTTTGGTCCTGTGTCATCTTAATTATTCATTAACTCGGATATTTCTAGTGTGAAGTGCTTATTTTTATGTTTGACATGTACCCAATGTACATTGGTGTTAGTGATGGGGAATCCTATTACTCAATTCACACTTAAAACACTTCATTCAATCTCCCAAACTCATTCAAGAATAGTTAGAGGAGTGTGTCATTTAAGATTTAACTATTATTTCACATTTGTTACATATCTACCACAAGATTAACGATATGAGACAACATATTTCTGACAGTCGACAAGATAGACAACCTTTTGACAATGAGGACTCTAACATACAGACATCCTCTTGGTTTGTTGGACCATTGAGAAATATCTGACTCTTGTTCATCATTTGACTCAAGCATTAGCATTTTTATTTAGAAGTTGTCATTGTATCGAGTTTTTTATATTATTTTCTTGTCATTGTGCCGTTTCTTGGTTATATAATTTGAGGTCTAACAAAGGCATAAAGCATCCACCTCACCTTCCTGCCAAATTAGCAGTTGTTATTAATAGGTGGCTTGGCATTACTTGTACGGGGCAAATGAACCAACTTGAGTTTGCACAATTCTTTTAAAAAGTTTTAGAAATGTGTTTAATGCTATAAAATAACAGCAAAATTACAATTATCCTTTGCAGACTTTATGTATTTTTGACTGTATTCAATAAGAAGAACCCACAAAATTTAACATTTTGTTTGAATACGAGTGGAAATCAATTAAATTAATGAAGACGCACACTGGCAGTGTTTCTGTAGGCCAAGACAGGTCACATTTATTTTGTAACCACGGTCAAATACTACAGATTATCATAGCTTGGATTACTGCGACCCTACGACACAGTCGTGGCACTGGCAGTCCATTAATTTCCGCTTAATTGAAGATGGAAATGAGAAACAAGATTTATACAATTAGCTACTTAGTCAGTATTATATCAATAAGAAGAACCCACAAAATTTAACATTTTGTTTGAATACGAGTGGAAATCAATTAAATTAATGAAGACGCACAATGTGTTTCTGTAGGCCAGGCCAAGACAGGTCACATTTATTTTGTAACCACGGTCAAATACTACAGATTATCATAGCTTGGATTACTGCGATCCTACGACACAGTCGTGGCACTGGCAGTCCATTAATTTCCGCTTAATTGAAGATGGAAATGAGAAACAAGATTTATACAATTAGCTACTTAGTCAGTATTATCTTCACCATAAATCTTAAACTACCTTGATTTGCGTATTTATTGGATTTTTAAATATGATTTACAACATCTTGGCAGAACGAAGGAATACCAAAAGATTGTTGATGTTCCGGAATATTTTCAGATGATTACTTCATAATTTTAAGGTCCTCTATTGTCATAAAGCTCATTTGTAGACTTTTTTCCAAATATTAAATCCAAAGTCGTGAAAGGAATGACTCAATCTTATCAAGGTAAACTATAAAAAATGCATCCAATAATCTGCATTATCGATCTCGCACTTCCATGGTCGGTCATAAAAATCATGTGCACATTGTTGATTTTAGTCGTATGTAGTAACACGAGCCCTAATTTAATTTAGAAAGAATCGTGATAATTATGAATTTTACCTCATTTATACTTCATCATATCCATCGAGAAATTTGACTATAATACCATAAGCTTTTGCACCACCAATAAAAAACTAATATAATCTGCCGAATTGGTAAATTACTCAAAATTCTTGGGATGATTGATGACCACGGCATCCCGTCCTGCAGACAAAAGTAAGCAGCAAATTACTCGAATCGAGTCTCGATCGATTCTAGAATCCTCTAGCCTCTGATCTGATCATGAATGATGATTATAATCATTGATAATGTCCATGTTTATGTTGTCGATATGAGGATGGCCCCTGAGAGCAGGGATTGTTATTGAATTTAATTGACTCATCTCCAACGAACATGATGATAACATCAGGAATGATTATGCGTGATAAAATGGATACACGAAATTAAAACAATTGCAGTCATGATGCATTTTTCCAACAATGTTTGGTCCAAGTTATCTGCGTGCCTTAGTCTGCCTTGACCCCGCCACCTTGCTCACTTCTATCTAAACATCCTGAATGTGTGTAAAGAGAAATAAGTCAAAATCTGTGTAAAAATCTGAAAAACCACTTATTCAGGTGTTGGCTTAATTGAATTTTTGTTAAAGAGCAGCCACATTTCATTGTAAAAAGAAATGCATCTCAAATTTTTTTAGATATGCAGTCAATCAATCAATACTAGCCAAAGGGTTCTAGCAAATTACGAGTCTTGAAAGGCATTAAAATTTTCGAAGTGCTTCTTGCTTGAGCATGTCTAAGCTTCTTATATTACAAAAGGAGCATGATGAAAAATAACTGGTTAGTTGTTAATTAATGAAAAAAGTTAACGTGTCATGACAGACAATTTTAAATTAACTTGGACCAAGAGACACCAAGCTAACTTGAAATTGAGGTGGGTGTCCTTTGAGAAGTTGAATCTTAAAAAGTACTCATTTAATGAAGTATTTGAATAAAAAAGCTACCGTTCAAAATAATAGGTCAGAGGTTGAAGTTGGGTTGGAGGCATCTATATGAGTATTAAATGGTAAAAAAATAAAATTCATCAACATTAAATTANAAAATAAAATTCATCATCATTAAATTAAAATGGAAGATGTCCCAAGAAAAGATGATGAATGCAAATTAATTTCATTATTCTCTGAACAATTAATGACTAAACGTTGGATGCATGCGTGCAGCTCAGAATTCCATGGGATTGCATGCCATTATGAAAATCATGTTTTACAATTTATATGCATTGTATTTTGAGTAATAACATGATGATAATTGTATTTACTGCTGCTTTATAAACAGAGGGTTAGGAATAATTATTGAATAGACATATTTATGTATATATATACTTATACTATAAAAAACAACAGCTATAATAAACCATCGTTGAGTGGGCGATAGATTTCTTTAAGAAATGCATAAATTAGAGATAAGATCGAGCTGCTAGGAAAATGCATGGAATTGACAATCGACAATTTTAAATTTCAGGAATAACTGGATGATCTAATTTCCCATGTTTAGAAAACAACGAGCCCAGGTCAGTCACTGGTGGAGGGTCATTCGCACTCACGATTGGGAACAAACTTCGGAGTATGATTATCACTCCGAGGATCATGAGGGTGAAGGAAAATCCTTGTTTTATTCCTTTCCATGTATCGTCCCAAGTCCAAGGCCAGAATAGTTCACAACGTGCAGTTTCATAAGCATCAGACACCAGTCTGCAAGAAAATAGTTGATGAGAAAGAAATTGTCATGAAATTTCTTTACTTAAGTAAATTTATCAAGTTTTTTTATATTACTTACCTAATAATTGGATTAGTGCTGGATCTTTCTCTGAGTACCAATTTTTCTCTAAGTTTATAATCTAAATCTGCATCTGACTTCTTTGGTCCGAGTAAAATGTTGAAGTAATTGCTTAGGTCGGCCGTCATCTTCATTGTCTCTGTGCAAAATGGACAAACAAAATGTATCATCACGGACATTGAAAATGTTGCAGAACCGTGCTAATTTCAATAAATTGTTTACTACCTTTGGAAATCACCGTTGCTTTCATCACATAATCCCTGAAAATTAAAATTATAAGGATTTAAGTAACTGTTGCAAAAATCATTAGAAAACTTCATCCTTAGCACAGCATGAAAAATAGGAATTAAAAACATGCATTTATAATATGTGAATTGTACTGTGAGAGTGAAATAAAAAATTGAGTACGAATTTTACTACAATTTAAAAAATTAAAACGAGAGCAAAATCAATTTGGGTAACAAATAAGTACCAATTTACAAAAAATGGATAAATGATAAATGAAATTAAGATTATTAAAATTCGCAACATAAAATTTAAATGGGGATTTACTGAGTTAATACACTTACTGGGCGACATCCTATTTACTTATGCTGCTTGCAATTCAGATTTTTTTTATATTAATTCATTAATTTACGGTTGTGTAACAACCACATTAAAGGAGTCACTCATGATTTGGACAAGGGTTTAATATTTAAAAAATAATGTAAGCATACCTTATCATTATTATTATTATTGCCCATCGTTGCAACCGTTTTTATTCTAGTGTACGGTATGCTGTTCTTTTCAAGAAGTTTCCTAAAAAGAATGGAACATTATTTAGAACACAATCCAATATGTAAGAGTAAACACTTGTTGAAAAATTACGTAAATCTACCTCGCACTNTATGCTGTTCTTTTCAAGAAGTTTCCTAAAAAGAATGGAACATTATTTAGAACACAATCCAATATGTAAGAGTAAACACTTGTTGACAAATTACGTAAATCTACCTCGCACTGTGAATGTCCTTGTCTTTTTCTGAACAGAGATTCCTTAAAATATGAACATATAGCACCATCACTTCAATCATCTTGTAAAGTCGGACTTGGACATCCATCATTCCAACTCTCTGTAAATGTTTATTAAGTAACCATTTAAAATTTGCTTTTCATTAACAATTTTATTTTGTAAATATAAACATTGCATGCTCACCCTTGACGTCTTGGAGAGCTCGTGCGAATAAATATCCAGATCTCCGGGAATGTGTTTCAAAGAAAAATATGAACGTAAAGCACCATCACTTCAATCATCTTGTAAAGTCGGACTTGGACATCCATCATTCCAACTCTCTGCAAATGTTTATTAAGTAAGCATTCAAAATTTACTCTCCATTGATAATTTTATTTTGTAAATATAAACATTGCATGCTCACCCTTGACGTCTTGGAGAGTTCGTGCGAGTAAATATCCAAGTCTCCGGGAATGTGTTTCAAAGAAAGAATTAGTTCGGCAATATCATCAGGCATTTTAGTCTTATTTGTGGCGTCCTCAAATTTCTACAACAAATTTCTTGTCAACTTTAACTCTTCAAATTAAGTAAATTTGGTATTTGTTTGATTATTGGATTTACCTGAACAACTTCCGTAAGTGACTCGATAATAGTTTCGACTTTGGTTGTAGCATGCTCATGATTAGTTAAGTTGATATCCTTTCTCTGAGTGAGATTACAGTGTTCTACTTTAAAGGTGTGAGCTAAATGGTTAAATCTCGTCTAGAAAAAAGAATAGAAAAGAAACAAATCGAATTTATGACCAAATTTATTACATACGGAATCCAATTTCACTTATATGCTGGAAATATCATGTCGTTTCCACTTACCGAAATAGTTTCTAAATCGAAATCCGCAGGACTAAATGAAAAAAAGAGAGAAAAATGTATAATGATGAACGTAAACTAGGCGAGTTACAATGTACCTACCTTTTTTGGGTTCGTTTAAAGACATCCAAGTCCATAAACAGTTTTTCCACAAGGCCAGGAAATCTTTCTAAACATTCCTCTGCATCTTCTTCCAGGTCCGGAGCAGCAGGTCTTTGGGAACCACTCTCAAACATGGAGACTACCTTCAATGTCATTTTCGTAATCTTGAGCAAATCCTTTTCTATAATTCTAAAACATAAAAAATAGTAGTATTAAAATCACATAGATAATTCGTCATTTGAGGCACCAATGTTGCAAATGAAATTAAATGATTACATGTTGGTCTTTCTTGTCCAGATCTGAATGTAGCGTTCTCCACTCTGGCCCGTTCAGTATTCTGGCCTCTAATTCTGAGCTTCTTCTGACTGGGTCGAAAGCGTATCTAATCCAAGTACAAGTTAAATTACACATGTTAATATATTAATTTCCAATTATGATCAAATAATGTCATCCCAAAACGTCTTACTTTATCATGTGCTCTCGATGTGACTCCGGAATAACGCCGACGGACGAAGACTCATTTTGGTTGTAGATGGGCAAAGATGGTCCACAAGAACTAAAACTCCTTCCACTCCCACGCTACGGAAATTATAGTAAAATTAACCAAATGCTTAAAAATAAAATTCATATTAAACGCACTTTTAATACTATTTTTATCTTTCCTACCTGTTTTAAGGAACACAGTTCCATTTTCATATTCCGTTTTGCGAGGAACAGGACAACTGAGCACTTCCAAGCGGTCATCTCCATTCACGGGAGTTTTATCACCATCAATATTTGTTATCGTTTCCTAACCAAGCCAATAAAAAAGCCAATTAATTTACTAATCTTCAACCAAAACGGAAACCAAAGTTGTCCATTGACCAAAACCACATTACCTGGGAACTGGATCCTTCCAACGGTGTCCAATAAGTGGGTGAGGAAGGATAGGACAATGGAGAGCCAAAAGTGCCGTCACTAACTACGGACAATGAATCCGAATCCCCGTTTCCATTCCGATACCCGGTATAAGCTCCAGTAATTTGTAGGGGACGTTCCAAACTGTTGTACAAACTTCCCGGAAGAGAACTTGCTGCACTTTGGAAATCATTTTCTGAGCTGGCAGCATCTTCCCCGGCTCCACGGACACTCCCACCATTACTCCCGTTGTGATGGTGGGAGGAGTGGATGGAGTGAAAACTTTCTAGGGAAGGATCCTCGTCCGCGGCTGGTGACCGCAATAATTTCGCTTTACGACGAT
>JAAXNX010001297.1:0-18742 GCA_036491905.1 Folsomia manolachei
CGTTTTGTGAAATGATTGTGATGCGAGCAACACTTTCTCGGTCCGTTTTTTTTCTTGGAGGCGAAACATCAGTGAATTGTTCAACATTTGGTTGTACTTTCTCTGCCAGTATTTATAATATAGACTGGATTATCCAGCTGTGACCATGGACCAAGATTGTCGTGATCGATTTTAGCCAGTAGTGGAAGCAGTAGCTCATTGGGAATGTTAAAAATTCAGTTTTTGCTACGCGTTGCATGGTCTGAGAAAGCTTGTACTGCGTCAAAAAATTATGGTAACAGCAGAATGTTCACTTACTGAGAAGACGAGAGAAACAATGGACGTTTTTGTTAGTCAAATAAAACATTGTTTATATATCGTTGAATTCTTTATGAAGAATACGAAAAACTTTAAATGCGGAAACGCACCTTTGATTATAGAGGTGGTTTAGGTTATTGGAGTTTTTATCGTCCGAATGCGGATGTGATGACATGCATAATTCATAAATTGGCTGTGTTTATGATCAAGTACAGTTCTGATTGTTGTGATGATTGCAGATTGTCTTTTCTATTTTATCCAGAAATATAATTTCAAATTGAATTCAAGATTACTTAATACCGTGCATGAAATTACTTTATTTTGAAGTTAGTAATTTAATTTTCAGTACTGCTACAAAATGGTGAGTCATTGAGACCCAATCCCAATTGTTATATTTTATTGCTTTGTTAAGAATTGAGTTATACAATAAGTTAGAACAACAAAGGACAATTACTGCATATGTTGAGCTTACATATTTGTGCCCTATGCAAAATAACTAGAAATGGCATTTTTCAACCTCATTTCTTCGTGTTGGACGGCGTCTATAAAGAAATAAGTGTTGTGCGTAGTTTCCAGTGTTATATCAAAGTTTCTTGGAGTCGTTTTCGTTTTCTTGATTCCAATTGGGATTTTTTATGGACTGTGTCATTTTGGGAAGAATTTGATCAATCCAAGTCATAAGTAAACATCATTTATAGACTGTGCCAAATTTCGAGGTGCAATTTGAAGTGCTATTTGAAACAGACTTGCTCACAATCTTTGAGAAAAAAATTCAACGACTTTCCAACCTAAGAACACATTGTATTACTTTTCTGTTCAATAAACTCAATCGTTTCCCTTGACTGAAAACTTCACCTTAATTCATAAGTTTGACGCTTGTTCAAATTTCAAAACAAGCTGCAAATCAATACGTAATCCATCTTAGCTAGTTTTCTTGAAAATCTCTTCTTTCCCTTCAACGAAAAGTCTTTTTTATCTACTGGCCAACCGTGGACAATGCATGCTCAAGTTTCTCAAAATAACGCGTAATGTGGCCCATATTATGTGGGTCACGTCGCAAAAGCATTACCTCCTTGTGTTAAGTATTCTATTTTTACGATTAATGTTTACACTTGCTTCTCCATTGTACTATTTAGATTTAACTGGCACAATCGCACCGCAATATTGCACACATGTTTTAATTGACTCCTTTTTAAATTCTAGCTCTAGAACTGCCATCAATCTCAAGTGGTATGGCACGGAGCCACGACATCCCTGCAAGAAAAACAATTAAGGTAAAAAACATTAACTTGCAAAATATCGATTGCCACCAATCCATCCGAGACTGGGGTGTAACTACTGCCTTGTTCTATTCCCAGTTGCAGTCCCACCCTCCCTTTGGTGTGGTTGGGCATTAATCAACTAAACAAAAAAGGTAAGGCAAATGACAAACACCGGCAGTTGCCAATTCACACATTTTTTTCTCGAAACTTTTCTTTACTAAAATCATGGCTTCGTTTTAAGAAGACACTTAAGTACGAGGACTGGTTTTAGCTAAGAAATACTGCGCATAAAGTTTTGCATCAAGTTTTAGTTGAGAATACAAAAAACGGTGTAATTACGCAGAATAAGCTTCTGCGGAATTTTGCGTTTTTATTTTCATTTCATCACATCATTGCACAAATAATGTCACATAATTTCCTACAATTGACTGAATATCTTTGACAAGCTGCCTGCCTGCCTGCCTGTTGTTTGCTCATGGTGACAATGAAATGATGCAATTCCAATTCTTGGCCCTCCTATCCTCTTAAAAAGGAGCGAGCTTAGCTAGCCAGGTGCCAAGTTGTCATGTAAAATCCTAAACTACAAAATCACCCCTTGATCAGTTGGCTTGAAATTGAGAATTCTATAAGTAAATTGTTTACGAGTTCAATTTAAAAGCACTTTGCAACTATTTTCCAAATAATGTGAACATTTAAGCAAACTCTAAAATTGAATCATTACCTCCATCCAGCCAATTCATGGCGACCATGCGATGGACGCGTGGCTGAAGTAATATTTTGAGGGACTACACCCTTTCCGAGATTATTATGTCCGTGGGTCTGTTCTAGCATCATTACGAAGTTCCACTCCTTGATTAGATTCCATTTGTAACACTATATTTTCTTCATTATCCAACTGAATACAAAAAAAACGTAAATTCCATCTCGTTCCAATCCACATTTTCCATTACGCCAAGTAGCAATAAAATAGATATATCTTTATAACGTCTTAATGTCAATTGGTCTCTAAATTTGGGCAGTATCAATCCTTGATAGATGTCGATATGCTAATAAGTATATTGCTAATCCTCTCACATCCAAAACTAAAAACCCGTCAAGATTCATGATATCTTGTTTGAGAGAACTCAAAAATTTTGAGGTGTATTTCAACCCTTCATTTTTATCTTAATCCTCCCGAGATACATTACCTCCTTGTGGTACTTGTTTTTGGAGTGGTTGCAAATTTGAGATGTCATTACACAACAATTACTCCGCTTGTTAGCAACTCTATGAATACCAATCAAATGCAAACAGTGCTATTTGTGTTTCCCATTTTAGGATGGGTAGCCAACTTACAGGAGTTTGTTGTAGGGTGAATTACGAGACACAAACAATACAACAAAACCATTACTTAGTCCGAATATCTCGAGAATAGGACCGTAATAAGATGGATAAATCCTCGTAATTGACGGGTAAAATGACAAATGCAACTCTGAACTTGACTCTTATTTCAGACCTCCTCAAAGATTGTTTGTATTTTAAGACGGTACTTTCTCCACCATTTTTTTCGACATAAAACACAAGCTACTGTCACAACTGACATTTAACACAAATTGAGTAGGTGGCTTGTTGTTCTTATTGAGATTCTTTGTTTTTCTTGCTCAAGCACCAACATTGCCGCATTAAGGGTGTTGATTGTAAACTATGTGATTAACTCATTTATCTGGGCCATATCCGACCCAACCGATACTCTCTTGGATGTGGTCATTGGTTGCTGTTATGTTTTTGGCATCAAAATATTTATTACCATGTTTCATGCAAACAATTGTGGTGTGATCGCGAATTGCAGTCATTCACACCCTTGGACGAGGTTAAATGCCTTTATTTTCTATCATTGCTTGGATTAATCACCCATAACTGTCAATTACTAATATGGTCTGGTCCCAGGAATAATATGGCGTGGACAAGAACTGGGTTTTTGATCGGTGACAAATTTGTTTTAGCCAACCATTAAAAAAGACGGGTATGAAACGGCACTAAAAAATTCAACCCTTTACCAGAATAGAAAAATATTAATTCTTTGTTATAAAAGAAATCGCAGGGTTGCTCAACATGCTTCCTTTTTTATCTTATCTCCTGCTCATTCAACCCCATCATCAACACCTGTCAGACATTATGGTAAATTTTTAATTGGAAAAATAGCTCTTGTAACTTTTACAATTAAACAACTAATTGACAATAAATTTTACGAGTGCCAATAAACAGTCATGAATGGATAGCAGTCTATTATGGGTGAGGGCTTGTTTTGTTTGTGGTTAGAAATTGTTGCGGTAACAGATTACAAGGTAGTAACTTTACTTAGGTGATTGACTGATTGGATTGCATTTTTTTATTTTATTATGGAGAGAGCCAACAAAAGCAAATGATATTAAATGAGAATTAATTTAAATGAAGCTCCTGCTTTAATAGAGACAAATTTTGAAGGATTGGAATTGCATTTATTGTGTGAGGGTTGTTAATTTTGGCAAGTTAATTGCGAACACAATTTCCAATTTTATTGTTTTATGAAACAAAAGTGGTGAAATGTATTATTGATTGGTTTTTAGTTTGCCGTTTTATGCCTGGTTTTATCACTTTTCAGAAGTGGAGGAGGAGAATATAGGTATGCGAATGGAAATAATCGTAAAATTTTGATTATTTTGCATGGAAAACTGGCTGGTTACTTGTTTCAATGTTGGTTTGATGACATTTTGTTCCCTATCAGTGGCACTGACCCTCTCAAAATAACACGTTTACTTACATCAACAACGCAGTATCCTGATCACACCTTGACAATTGACCAAATTTAACTGCAAACTAAAGATGACATTTTGTTCCCTATAAGTTGCACTGACCCTCTCAAAATAACAAGTTTACTTACATCAACAACGCAGTATCCTGATCACACCTTGACAATTGACCAAATTTAACTGCAAAATAATTCCGTAGTGTAACCAAATCTGCTAATCTTTATCAACCATCTTTAATATAGAGATCTCTAAGATTAGCTGGTGTGAGCAATCCTACAAATTTTGGATTCCTTATTTTCCACCATTATTTTCCTATTTCAAATGGTATCAAATTGCAAACTATTATCTATCACATTATGTCCTGCTTCCTCTTTACCAAGCCGCTAATGAGGTATAGAATTTTGTCCGGAAGCCATTCCATAAAGTAGTAGGTGTATTTGTACATGAAACTTTACCCTGCTTCAAAAATGGCTTGTTTTGCAGAACTGTGTAGCTTACACTGTAAAGTTTACAATCTCATCTCAACCCAACATGGCATACCTTAGTCATAATAAATCTTGAAGGTTAAAATGTGTGGGTGTAGCAAAAGACATGGGTATCTTAATGATGAGGATTGATGACGGACAGGTCGCCGTGGCTGAACAACAGCAATTTTGACAGGATCCTTGCCTCCATATTGTCAACAATCACATAAAACTTGTAGTTTTATTACCATTCCCTTTACGTAAATGCATTTTTTATCGAGTTTAATACTCCAAAATTAGGTAGTGCTGGACAATGATCCAAATCCAATACTTGGTTTTAAATGCATGATGAGGTTATTAACGCAGAATCAAGTTATTTTATCAGGTCCACATGTTGGCAGGCTTTCTTTCCCCACTGTCATTAATCTAATATTTAGTTGTTCAATGACATAGCATTAGTTTAGCGTTGTCAATTTTGGTTTTGCCCTATCTTTCAGATATTCCTAATATGGCGACATTTTTTCTGCTCTGGAAAACAATCCTTGTTATTTTGATTTAGACAGGTGTGAAGAAATACTAAATTGTAGTTTGGGCAATTCAACTGGTTTGAGTGAACTTTGACCTGTAATAAATGTCTTATCAGCTTCCTTAAATGAGTAAATTATCTCTCACCGAGTCATCAAGTGATGAGACGGGTTCAATAATATTTGACAATCAAAACTTTTTGTCTCAGTAAACTTCTTTAGTTTTTTTTTACCAAGAACTTATCAACTACGAGCTTAACACTGAACCGAGAAGTTGCCAATCAAAATCAAAATATTTCGACTACCAAATTTATGATTGATTGTTTCCAATCTATACCCATTTCATTTACACTTCACAATCCACTTGTGCAATTACAAGATGTACAAATTTCCTTAAAAAATCCAAGTCAAAACACTTAAGCAACCTTTGGTTGATTGATTGATTGAGTTTAATTGAATTAAATTTGTAAAAAGGCCGTCAAAACGTGAATCCCTTCCTCGTCAATATTCATCTCTACCTTTGGCTACTGTGTAATTTGCAAATAAACATGCAAATTATTAAATTCTTGCCTTCCAGCCTGCAAAAGTGAAGATGCAAATTATTGTCTTAAAAGAAACCACTTGACCAATAATCATATCTCATTTTACTGCCTTCTGCTACTGCCAAAACTGCCATCGGAAACTTGGTAGCACATTAAATCTTGATCGTAAACAAATTCCATATACAATTCCGTATTTAATTAGTCAAATCCCCAACCGAGTGACAGTGATGGACGATGGTGTGGTCTCGAGATAATTTTTGAGCATAAATCAAATTTATAAGTACCTCATCTCAGCTCATCTATTGTGTCTTTACCCACTAAATATCTTTGTCTGCTTTGTTCTCTCCATCCCATAACTCAACCAAGTCATACATCTTTCCGTAACTTGTTTGTTTACAATTTAATTTCGACAAAATTCCGCAAAAACTAGAAACATTTAAAGTTTTCATGGACATGCATCCATCTTCCTGATGACTTATTTACTGGCTGTGTAGTAACTTGGGAACATTAGACAGGGTTACTTAATTTACTTGCATCTATAATAGAAACAAGTTTGTTAAGAGGATGTTCATGTTTTTAAATGTTCGGATCCTTGTTCCAACCATTACTTACAAACTGTCAACACAACATGGACTCAACCATTATTCACTTGTTTGGTCAGGTCAGGTCAAACAGTTTTTATGAAAATGTCTGAAAAGATGCCCAGTCAGGAATATTTAGTCTCAAATCCAGAAAATATCGGGGTAATCCTGACATTTTATTAAAATTCGGACCGAGACATTTGCACACAATAACTCATTTTTGCAGACACTTTTCTAATAAAGTGATGATTTCAAGAAAAATGTGTATCAGCCAAAACTCTAGTTCAACTTCTCTTCATTGCTCTACATGACTCACTTTGCTTCCTTTATCTCAAATAAAGATCTTATTGCTTGCTTAATTTGTGGTCAAGTTACGTCTACAATGCTATTTTTTGCGAGTTATATTGTTCCATTCTGCAGAGGCCAGCAAACATTTTTTTATTTTTCTGTCAAGGATGAAAGTAGAAACCTGATTTAAATTCTGGGCAACTATTAAATTATGAGGATCTGTCTGTTCGTAGAGCTTTAAACCACGTTTTTGTTTTAATTTATGCCCTCCTGTTGCATTCATTTAGTATCAACTCTCTCAGAAGCTGTAATACAACGTCAGTGCAAAACAATGTAATAAGTATCTTGTTACGGTGAAGAAACAAAATATTAATACTGCTGACTTTCCCAAAAGTTTGTTTCATATTCCGAAATATTCACATGCCTTGGTTGAGTAGGATCAAAAGTCGTCTATGACATATATAACTTTGCTCATAAACTTATTTATTGTTCTCTCCCATTCTATTTGGCTTCCTTGTTTTAAAAAGTATTGAAAATATTTGGTAATTATTGGAATCTGGCTAACATACCGCAAGACAACCTTAATTGCCTTGTTGCATAATGCTAGAATAACTCTGATAAAAACTGTGTAATATTTGCAAAACTAAGTAAAGTAGTTAAATTATATTTTGATTCATTTTCAAGATGACAGGTAATTGATGAGGTGTTAAATTTCAGAGTTCATTACATGTTGTGTACAAGTTGAAAATTGAGTACAATAAGTATTTACTAACATGCGAAGATGAGCTATCACAACTTGTCATAAAGTTTTAAGCTTATTACTTATTCCGAGCAGTTATTTCTTTAATTGGAAGTCAGCATGATGTTAGTTAGTCGGTAACTAACTTCTTTAGTCAGTGAGCTATGTGTCATTATTCTTATGGCATCTTCAACTTCATAAATATTTACCTATGGCCATTCTTAAATGGCTGGCAAAAAACAAACGTTAATCATGACACGTGCTGATTTTCAGAAAGTCCAACTGGAAATTGGTCTGCTTAATTTTTTTTTTAAATTTTGAATTCAGCTTTTCTTTTTCAAATGTATCAATGAAGCCAAGTTTTAATGATCATAATGATTAGACTATTTTGTTTTATAGTTTAATTGGCATTATTTCATATCAAAGTCCAGCCGAGGGATGACAGTAGTCAAGCATCCATTGAAATTGCGGAATAGCTTGTCATGAATAATTTAATGATGTCAAGTAGTTTTTTTAATTTTCGTTGGTGACTCTTGATTGCAAATTGACATTTATAAATGATCAATTTATCAAAATCTGGTTGGTTAGGCAGGGGCACTGAAATTTTTTCTGGGATGGTCACATAGATTATGATACACAGCAAAGATCAGCTTGTATGGCCAACTATACTTTACATTTACTAATTATCGTACAATTAAGTAATCTGCAATTGTTATTCTTCCTAAACGTCACAAAAACTCTGCCATCATTAATTTAATCCCAATAGCTCTATCTTCGTCTCATCCTAATACTTCAATTAAATTACTCGTAATCAATCCATTTGATCAGTTACCTTGAAATAGAACTTGAACGACTTAATCTCCACAATGTCTTAATTATAGTGTTACACTCACATGTGTAAATCCCTTAAAAATACTTTTTGTCTCAAAACTTATCATGATTTGATCTCCTTTTAATTTGCAAAAAGTGACCCACCACACCCCTTAATTACGCCAGGGCTGCCTGTCTCCCAAACATATTGACTGCCACTCATTTCCTCGCTACTTATGCATAGTACATCAACTTTTTTTTACTTAGAACACTCAAACTTTTCTTAATCGCTACAAATCTCCATCCAATCCACACCAGTAGAATTTAACCCTCACAATTCTTATCAATACAGCAAATCTTGTCGCATACCCTGATAAATCCAAACCAATTCGTTTTAAGGTAATGGCGTGTAGGTAGTTGACATTTGCATTTTTATTTTGCATTTTGTTTTAGCCAAAGAATTAACTTGTTTCAGTTGGAAGAACAACAACTTTTTTTACAATTCACCAAATCAAATAAGATTGTCAATCTAAAACTAAAAGTATTCAAATGTCGATCAATAATTGATTAGAAGGCTGATCATGCTCCTTCATGGAAGGGAGGAAGGGAGTGACATATATTCACACAGATCGTATCAAGACAAGATTTTGCTGATATATCAAAAACTTGATCTCGTCCTTCGCTCAAAGATATGGCGACACTAGTGCAATTTTTATTTAAGCTACTTCAATCCGATGTCTTGCCCATTTTATGCAGACTCTAACTCCTCGCCCACAGTAATCATAAAATAACTGTTGTAGGAATCCAGTTGCAAAATTCCTGCAAAAAAAGTGTAATTCCCCATATATTCATTCATTCATTGGCACGGGGCTGTAAAGTATTTTCATTTATCTTTGGCCTATTCCGACCTATTAAACAATTACCAATTAAGACGGAATGGATGTGTGTATTTTCTTAAATGCCGAGCAAACAAGTATTTATCCAATTAGCACATATTGTAAGTAAATGACAGACGATTTACTTTAAATTTTTTGTCATTTTTTGTCAGGAATACTCACAAGTTTGCAACGCAATTGAGTTGACTAATTTGGCATAATTTACACAAAGGACTGTCCTGGCTGGGATGATATTTTGCATAAAAATGGTTGCCTGAATTGGAATTATTTCTCTTATCTTATCCGTCATAGGTTGCCGTGTGCCGTAAACCTTTCCTTATAAGGCATTTCTGAACGTTGCTGACAGCAATTTTTCATTTAAGCCCGTTGACCATTGCATTAGCAACATGTTTATTGATGTCAATTTCATTTGCCACTTTTACCTTTAACATTGTTCAAATTTTTCATTCTTGCATAATGTGGAATGAACACGAGTGAGGTTTGATGTAAATTGGAAAATGTTTATCTACACACAAATTTTGAGACACGATCCCCCATTGTAATTGAATTAGGATTATTTATTGAACATGACAAATTTAAAGAGAGTTTTAACAGACAATTTCTCATCCTGTAACAAATCTTTGGTGAAGATGCATCCCATCTCAACACATCCGCAACACTATTTATCTAACGAGAAGACTAACTCATCATTCGTGACACGTTTTTCTGCTATTTATAATCAGATAACCAACTATTAAGATGTACTCCACAGCATACAATAGGAAATACAAGGTCGTTCATTGTGTATTCCTCCTTCTAAAATATCAAAGTAATGATTTAAAAATAGATTTAATTACATGAAAAGCTTTTTGCAAATTAAATATTGTTTCAGTCTTTTACAACTCTTTGAAATACAAGGTCGTCCATTGTGTATTCCTCCTTCTAAAATATCAAAGTAATGATTTAAAAATAGATTTAATTACATGAAAAGCTTTTTGCAAATTAAATATTGTTTCAGTCTTTTACAACTCTTTGTGGTTAAAACTTTAGTCCCTCATTTCGCAGTAGATGCAGTTTACAACTACTTTACAGACATATGTGTCAAATACCTTTTCAATTTAAACTTTTGTTTTGTCAATTGTTTGTCATACATCTACCTGAACCTCGGTATCACATTCCTTCCGCTAAATGTAGCGGATGCACAATTGTACTTTACTCCAGGTCAAAACTGTTTTGAAAATTCTGCCTTGACTTGCCTTTAGAAGATATCATTTTATTTTATTTTCATTCAAGTCAACTTCACAATGGTTTCTAGAAAAAAGTTGGAAGAAAGCCCTGAGTAAAGAATAGCAGTGAGCAAGGCTCCTCGTACAACATTGTAAATTGTAAAAGCATTGTAAATGTCTGTAGTGCCTTCAACTGCTCATTATGTAAGGATTTTGGTCCAGTGTAGAATCATTCAATCCATTTCTAGTTTGCTCATTCATCCCACAACATCCCATCACTTTCTAACAAGCAAACTCTTGCCGAGTCTCATTCTGCCTCGTAGTAAAATAGTTTAGTGGTCGAATGTTGCTTACAATTAGTCAAACGGGAGGTGTTGTTACTTTGAATAGCTCAATTTCAATTGGATTTAAGTGTTGTCATACTAAGGAGATTTACAAATAAGCCCATTGGATGAATATTTTTTTACTTGACATTCCACCGGGTCAGAAGTATGTTTAGTTTGTGTCTCAATTTAGATTCGGGGTATAAACTTTTACTCTGGATTTTATAGTGTAGTGTGAATTGTGTGTGTAATGTTTGTTTTTAATTTTGGAAATAGAGACATGGCACTGGTTCTGGAAGACTGATTGATAACCGGTAAGTATTCTAGTGACAATTTTATTTTGCATATTTAATTTTGTATCTGTTGCAACATTGCCACATGCAAATTTATTAAGTCAGCTCAACGATAGCTAAGCATTTCATGGAGTTTAGAAAAATCTCGTTTTAATCAGTTTGCTCATTTTTACTTCGTACAAAAATATCATATCAGGCTTCCTCATAGGAATTAATTAATTGAATTAACTTTGTGGCCTCTGTAAAAATACATCAACCTTGTCTTGCCTTTGATTGACATGCCACTGACACAATTCATGACGTGACAACTAGTTTAATTTTGATTTTAAGAAAAGAAACATCAAAATTTATTAAAATTCACCTCAAGCCATAGCTTCAATCAGTCTTACACCGGCAAAGTACGGCAGAATTATTGGATAACCGCAGGGTAAAGATTTGTGAGTAGAATTCGGATAAGATAAAATTTGCCGCAGGGTTGGGCTGGGTCTAAACAATAAGTTGATTCTGGTTGCAGTATAAAGTTAAGTCCAATTTGTCCTTAAGAATTAGCAAGACACGAGAATACTACATGGATGATGTACGCATTCGATTTATATTTTTACAAAAAAAAACAGAACCAGTTGAAACCATGTTAGTATTTCCTTGCCCATTTCTCCAGATACTAAAAATTGAAGTAAAATTTATACTTGTTAACATCTCCGTTGACTTTGATATTATAGTTTATGATTATTTCCTTTCCGTAATAAAATTGGACAGACTCATTTTCATAAGGTGTGAGATGTGAACCTAATTCAATTACTGTTACAATGGGCCATCATTCCTAAATCAGTTTCATTTTATGTATTTTCACACCTTTGCTTCAAGAAACAGAGTTTACGGACATTTAACAATTGACAATGTTTGGCAAGCTACACAAGAGATAACATTTAGCTCCACTCTGCCAAAAACATGTTCAATCCCATCCATGCTCAATTGTGCGTAAGTTATCAGAACTCCTTGTATGAGCAAACGTGTCAACTTAATCTTATTCAAAACTGGATTTTCATCTTTCTTCCTAATTTTTAATTTCTTTTAAAGATTTCCGAGTGTGCCCAATAAGCAAACAAGTTTTAGTGGTTGTTCTCCTCTGGAACGAATGAGTGCAGATAGTTTAGGTAACGTTTTATGTGTACCATTTTCATCCCATCCATAATCTCAATCCCTTCGAGGTTAGACTTTAAAGAATAAAATCCTCTGGAACCACAGATACAAAAATAATACAAACATGGCTTGAATGCGGTTGGAATCCAACTTGGAAAGGAATTAGGACGAGGAATTGCCATTTCTTGGTTAGTTGCTGGTTGTTAGATTTAGGAATGTGGAATTGGAGCAGATTACTCGTGTATTGTGATTTATTGAGGAAGAAACGGAGGCAGCGATAGAAAAAGAATTCTTGGACCAAATGGGGCAGAAACTGACCTACTCGACTTCATCCTCGGGAGAGTAGAGTTGGATTGGCTTCTTTTTATTTATTTCATTTCAATTCAATGGCCTTTTCTTCTCCAGGAGGTAATAAAGTAGGAAGGTGAAGAGAAACAAGTCCAACACTTGGATCTGGCGAGAGCCTGTCGGCTTGATACGGATTTTATCTAAGTCAACCATAAACTCTGGCCCGGACTGATTCGAGTATCGGCTAATAAAGCTGCATTGTTTATGTCGAAATCTGGAATGAGTGAAAACAAAAATCTTAATTGCAAAATTGACATGAAATCAAGACCCATTGTCTAACTAATATTTTGGGTGGATACAATATTTCACAAAATTAATCAGTGGTTTATCAAAGTCACCCAAAAAATGAAGCCTATTTCAAAGATACCTGTTCGGCATTGGTAACAAAATCCCACCCGCCATTAGCAGATGAGTGCTTTAAAGCCCTTCTCACTCAATTTACCTTTGACTCCAAACCCAACTTTTTTGCAAACTTACGCAACCCGGGGTGGAATTATAAATTGTGACTGTGGGTGAAATTGTATAGCTACCTGTTTTTCATTAAACTGGCATTCTTTTTCTCCTTTGCGGAATGTTGAAGGGTTTCTTCCTTTCTCGGGTGAATGGATGAAAGGAGAAAGTTGGCCAAGTCAAGAAAGTTTCCTGTTTTTCTGTCTTTTTCCACTCCTAACTCCTGTACCTGTCCAGCGCTAGCCAAACTCCTTATTGGGCTGAGTGAACTCGTCAATTAATGGCGGCTCTTGTTAGCTTTTTCCCAAATTGTGTCTTAATATAGCTGGTAAAACAGTTTTAGTCAAACTGAGAAATTTTGTAGTGTGATTTTCACGTGTTTGGTGAGACCACTAAATTATGTATCAATTACTTCATTGACTGGTGGATCAGATCAGATCATTTCAATTTAACAGAAGACTAACATCCCAACAAATCGTGCCTTTTACAGTAATTTTGTACCCGTCTATATTTTTTGCACACCAATGTAACACATCAATCTTAACCCGTGTAACACGAAGTTCTTAAACTTCCAACCTTTTAAAACACTCCTAATCCTTCCATCTTCTACAATTTAACCCATAAATAAATGAATGTTAATGAGCGAAGAAATAATGGGGTTGTTTTTTCACTCCGAACAAAGCTAAGCGAATAAAAGGGATTGAATTGAATCCGTGTAGTGGACTAAGTATAAGAGAAGGGCGGATTGTGTTCTGGAATTAGACATCTTTAGAAATCATATTCTCACGGACTCCATTTTTTTGGGGTTCTCACACTCTGTCTCACACAAGTAAATAAAAATACCTCCTTTTCAATAAATGTCAGTCCAGAAAGGGACTCAGCTCCTTTCCCCAACTGTCACGGATAAATAAAAACAAGTGCCAAAAAACTCGGTGAGACTTCTGCTGAATGCAAAGAAAACCTGTTGGTTGCACAATTTGACTTTAAAATTGATCCAAATTTATGTAATTCAATCCCAAATTGTGATCTGGTTTAATTTTTTGACTGCAAGAAAAATGAGACAAGTTTAACTCGCTTCAAATAACATTGTTATGAATAACATTGTTATGAACATTGTTATTTTGGTGACTTTGCATTACGCAATTACAGACACCTCGTAATTTTATACCATTTAAAACATTGTTATCAAGAATGTAGCTAGTATTCTCCGTGTCAAGTTACGGAATAAACTTGTCCAAGGCAAAGTTTACTTTCCCGATGTAATTGTTCCCACCGTGAGTGATGGAGAGATCACGTTTTTTTCCTTTGTTCTACTTTCCTGACTCTGTTTATTAAATTAACTTTATTTACCGGGGTTCATGCAAAGTTTTCCCGTATTTCCCGTATTTCCCGTTTTCCCGTATTTCCCGTATTTCTGTTATATAATGTGAACCACAATCTTTCTGTCTCACCTTTAAAATGTTTGCAATGTTGCGCTATTTGGGTAAACCTACCACTTTTTCGTTCTGTCTCATTAATTTGACACCCCTGCTTTAAAATCTGGAAAAATATTGCCATCACTTTAACTCATCCAATAAAGCGAAGCAATTAAAAGTTCTTTACTCTCTAAATTAAGATGTGACATTATTCTTCCGTGTCAAGGAGTCCAATATCCAACCCAGCATGTTTTTAGTCCCTTATGTGATTTCAAACTCAAATACCCACAGACGTGTACTAAACCCTGAAAATACCGACATTTCCTTGAAATTCCTTACTCGCAAATTAATTGCGGGTGGAGAAAATTGAGCTTTTTATTTCTCATTCCACAACCTTTCCTCAAGAAAGATGTCTTAGCTAACAAGTTTGTAAGCAGCTTGGCCAAGAGCGTGGATTAACTTAAACTTCAGGTGACCCTGGATAGACAATCAAATGTCATTGTCTCTCGCACCATGAACCTTCCAACCTCTCCAAGTTTCTCAATTAGAAATAAAAAAGGGTAACTCCTTCAATGGCTAAAGTAGATCAATGTGTTTGCAGATTATGGGAGCTAAAAAATTGTTCTGAAACCGTTTATTTGGTCACTTCTCAGTTCTGCTAAACTTGTATTTTTCTAATGATGAAACTTTCTCTCCTGTTTTGGAAATATCTCTAACTTTTCCTCTGCCAGAAGTCTTCTGGTGTTGACACGGATAAAAGAAAAAAGTAAATTGTTACAAACCCTTGCAGCCAGCTAATCAAATTCCGACAAGTCTCATCCCCACGGGTGACGGGGTCCTTAGCAATAATCATCTACGTCCACATGATACCAACAAGAAACCAATTTGTCTGTGTTGACCACTACAATTTCTGTACATTTCATTTACTTTCTTCCTTTGTCACCTCCTTGCCATAATGTCTCTTGGTGGTTGATTAGTCTCATAAATAGTAATGAGTCCCAGGATAATTCACTTTTTGTCTATTAAGATTTGTCTGCCATTGTTACTGTGCAACATCACAAGGAAATTAGTTCATCTTTACATGAAATTGCTAAGCTCGTAATCTCATATATGAGGGGACACGTATCCTATCTAACAATAAGTGTAAGTGTGCATGTCATGAATTACAATCAGTTATAAAAGAACTGCTGGACAGATTTGTTTCTGGAATGAAAGAACTTGTTATTGAGAAAGATTAATAATTCCTTACGCTTTACAAAAAGTAAAAGAAAAGAATAAGTTAAGAATACAAAAAATCCTGGGGTAGGGGTTCCCTTACGGGTACCTCTTGATGTGAACGATTTGATGGGACCCTTCCCATAGAGTGCTAAACTAAGAAAAATGCATTTATTCCGTAATACACGATATGAAATACTTTTACTCGGTTAGAGACTCCAGTCCCATTTTTCTCATCTTGGTTCCAGTCTTGTATACCTTTCATCGGTATCAATGCTATCTTACTCAGTTACTGGTCTTAGTGTCTGTGTGACCTTTAACTTGAGGTGTCTATTATTATTTGGCTTCCCTTTTTGTAGGGATTCATTCACAATAAAAAACGAATCTTAACACATTTACCATTGGAAATAGCTTGGTATCATATGAGTGGTTATCAGGAATTTGGTTGATTTGCTACTATTAGTGTATCTATTAAGAATTAGGTGACATGCATTCCCATTCCCTCCTTGACTAAACCACTTTATTGCTTTACATGTCATGTTTCTTTCTGTACACAAGGTATTTAATTTTGGGATAATTTACTTTTTGAAATTTTTAAGAAATGTAAAAACTTCGCGATTCTAGGAACATAAAAGCGTTTTCGTATGTATCCCTTCGTTAGATTATGATTTCCGTAAACAACTAACGGTTAAAATAAAATAGTGATCCCTCCATTTCCACACCGGACCCTTTTTATATTGCATACACCAGATCCAGCTACCCTTCAATCTGAAAGGGAAAGTATATACCTTCCCCACTCTTATGACTGCATTACAAATTCGTACATTCCTCCAGAATTTCGGTGGGATGCGATACCCTGAAATATTTGGACCCTTTAAATTCAAGTCTCATCCACAGCATTCTATTCATCCAAGCATGACTGCTTATCGCCCGTGCTGTGCTATACTCAACCTGGAATAGGTTAATGTTTGGTTTGGATCACTGTAAAGAAATTCAAAGGTCCGGACCCTTCTTTTCATCAAAACTTGAGAGAAAAACCATTCGGGCTCTCCCTTTAAAAATTAAAGGGCCACCAAACCAACCAGTACTTTGACAGGACTGGAACCAGAAAACAGGATTACTTTGTTGGCTTGGCCGTTTGCAGTTTAACCTGAAAATATTTGAAATTTACGCAGTTTGTTTTGTACGGCACTTATATTTTGATAAGATCTTAGTTTGATTAGTGAATATCGTGCAGATAAATGTGCAAAAAGGCAATTTATTTGTGTCCCAGTTTGCTAAAAATTGCGAGTGAATATGTCAATTCTTGAAATAAGCACTTTTAATGGAGAAGAAACTGACTCAAATTTGGAACAAAGTCAAACCGTTCTGTTTCTCAACCCTAGCTTTTCTGAGACTCTCACATTTTTTATACGGAAGCAATAAACAGGACAGTGCGGATCGCGTGAAGTTTTACTGTCAATAAAACACCAAGTGAAGTGCAACCTCAGACGAGAGAGAAGCTTATTGGTTTTCAGACAATTGTCGTAAGTGTCTTTTTTGATAAGGCTGCATACTTATCTTATCTCCTTCCTTACCTACCAGAGGTGAAATCATAGGTGTCAAGTCTCAACTTGGCAAGTTGAACTTGCGACTTTTCCATCTTTATCCCAAAGCTTTTTAAACTGTCAAACAATTCAGACAGTGAAAAGATAAAAGGATCAGACAGACAGTGAAGAAAAAGAAGTAAGTCAGTCAGAGCAAAGGACCGGAACCGGGTAACCCATCTCCCGCAACTCCCTCCGGTTTGCTACCAAGAATAGAATAAAAAAGGTTACTTTCACCTACTCACAAAATAACATGGCCCCACAAGTAAGGTTACTTACCCACCTATAGCCTACATCCGAGGATGTTGGATACTTAGGACTCCCAAGTTAGGAGTGAATAAGAACAAGGAAGGAATTTCTCTAGACTCCAGTTTTATTTAGTTCCTCCTCAGAAAAGGGTTCATGCCTGGAGAAACCCTGAATAAACTCGGGATTGAAGAGATCCGATGCAGTCATTGAATCTGAATCAGGGTGGCTAGTGAATTCTTGTCATGTAATGTGTCCTACTCTGCTCTTGACGTGGGGCTATACTTCCGGGATTTGTCGGGTTGGGTCTAGTGCCTAATTCTTTTTCAGAAAACGTAGTGTGCTACAACTGCAAATACTATTTAACTTTTCTTGGGGATGTTGATTGATCGGCTGGTTTTTGCAGAGTAAACCATTCAATTTTGTGAGTAAATGAGTAATTCGCCCAAGAAATGTAGAGCAGGGCAAACTTAGTTCCATGCAATTCATGCTAAAATTGATCAAGGGTCAAGTCCGTGTTTTCTCTGGAAATCATTCCAGATCTATCGGCACCCTTGAATAAAATATGACAAGACCGACCGAAGGAGGTTAAAAAAAGTGTAGAATTTAAAATGAGATCATTTCTCACGTTTTTCATTCCAATGCAGGAAGCAAGACAGTTTTAAGAGACTGGCACAGAGAACCGATTTCCTTTAATTTTCAATCCGTCTCTTTTAGATCGTGACTGCTTTCTTTTCCTTTACTCCATCGGATGATGCATTTTTCTTCCTTGCATGCTTGGTCAACATTTATGAGATGGAAATTTGGGAAGGTTGCACTGGGTGTAAACATTCAGTATAAATGTTCGGTCATTCTTTTAAAAGGAGATCAGGAATTGTCTTGAGGCATGAAAGAATATTATTCAAAAATCATGAAATGGATATCGGTGACTAGCTGGAATTGACCAATTCATACATCATGCATGGCTGAGTTGATTCCTTGGAATAAACTGAGGGTTGGTTTACGGTCCTTTTCTCAATGCGAAGCTACATTTTACCAACTCGATGACATTCTTAAGTACGAGTCTAGCCCATCTGTACTGGTCACCCTGATCCTGTCCGTATAGAATTGGTGCAAAAAGTCAGACACGTTGTCGGGGTTGGATTTACGAAAGTCACATTTACAGCAAAATGCGACACATTTCCACAGTTCGAGGACTTGTCTTACGACCAGAGCTGCTTGCGTGTAAATTGCAGATCTTAGCAATTCCTGATCCATTCCAAGATGTTGAAACGCTAGAACAAGCCATCGACGCATTCGTTCACACATCAGGAGTATATTTTCATCTCACCAATTTTTCCATCTTTGACC
>JAAXNX010001298.1:0-18738 GCA_036491905.1 Folsomia manolachei
TGGTTGGACGTCTGTGGGTGTGGGTACGGATAGTCTGACGTCTATTTGGGATAATATGTTCATTCCACTCCCCATTCCCACGACGGGAGGAGAGGGACAGGAGTTGAGGATCAAATCCGAGCCGTTAGAGTGTGAGGATGGGGATGAGAGCTATACGTTTATCAATCAGAAAGAGGTGAGGCACCCAGTTAAGCGATTAATGGATTAGTTATCTGGATAAGGGACTAATTGACTATGTTTTAATGGATTTAGTTACTACCTGTCCTTGCTCTGGAGGATTTGGCGTCGCAAACCGCAGCAACTGGAGAGTGTGGGAGTCCTGAACAACCGTCTCAAACAATCCTGCCCCCAGATTATTCCAGCTCTTCCTCCTCCGATTCGGATGACTCTTCCTGCTCCAATATATCGACTCGACACAGATCTAGGAGCGAGGAAGACCTGTCCATCAACAAAAAAGAGATTTGTGACCTCCTCCTCTCCTCTCTGGTGGAGGAGGATGTCCAACTTCCCGTTATTTATACGACTGATACCTCCACTACTGATCTCCATCCACCGGAAGTAGAAGAGTCCGTCCCTGAGAAGGAAAGCATCAGCATCACAGAGAAACCTCTTCAAAATGGGGCCATCACCCGCCGCAAACAGAAACAAAGTATTATCCGTGCATCACAATCCTTGATCTCATCCATAGGGGAGCGGAATGATTTCCTGACCTCCATGGCGCTAAAATATAAAATAAAAGCGATTCGAACCCTTCTTCAAGATCTCCGGAGTGCGAGTAGTGAAAGACGACGAGCCAAATTAATAAATTCCCATCTCCCCCCTCGAAGGGGAAATAAAGGAGGTCCTTCAGAATCTTCTTCAGGGAGGAGGAGAAGTGACTCATCTGACTCTGAGAACTCGATGAATGGACTAAATTTCTCGGAGCAGCTTCTCCTTACCAGCAGCTGTAGTCGAAGCACGGCCTCCCCACCACCACGAAGGGGTCGCGGCCGTCCTCGTAAGATTCCTGTGAACTCGTCTCCTCCACCCCCAGTAAGGAAATCTTTTCGAAAAACCAATCAAAAGAAGAAAGAGACAAAGGAAGAAAAGACTCGCTGTCAACCAAAACGTGGGCGTGGGCGACCTCCCAAAGTGGATGAGAATGGGAACAGAATCGGACCATCCTCCAAAAAACCAGAGCCCGTAAAAAGAGGGAGAGGAAGGCCAAGGAAAATAGTGCAATATCAAGAGAGTGGGAGTGAGAGTGAAGAAGAGAATCTGGAACTATTTAAATGCACTCCAAACATAATAGAGGGAGATCAGAGGGACGTTAAAATACCTGGTCTTCAGGAGGAGGCGCCAAAAGAGAAGAAGAGGGGACGAGGACGTCCTCGGAAAAGCGGGGCAAGATCTCCATCTCCACTCAACACTTTTACGGACGAGGATGGCATCGAGTATTATGGTGAGGCTGAAAAATTTTGGATTTATAAAAAGTTGAAGGGTTGTAATTCATGTTTCTTGTGTTTTTGTAGAGGTCGCACCCCCGACACCTGACTACTTTGTGGACTCTGATGAGGAAAAAGAGAATGAATCTAAGACTGCTCCTAAATTGGCTGCCACTGGGGAAGAAGAAGAGATTGAAGAGCTTCCAGAAGATGAGGGAGAAGAGGCTTCGGAAGAGAATGAAAGAATTAAAAGAAGATTTGCGACGGATTCTCCGCCCAGAAAAAGGAAACGCTCCTCTCCTCCCACTAAGAAGAAGGGTGGAAGACGGAATTCTACTCCTCCTCCCAGAGGAAGAAATATAATTCATGTTTCTTGTGTTTTTGTAGAGGTCGCACCCCCGACACCTGACTACTTTGTGGACTCTGATGAGGAAAAAGAGGATGAATCTAAGACAGTCCCTAAATTGGCTGCCACTGGGGAAGAAGAAGAGATTGAAGAGCTTCCAGAAGATGAGGGAGAAGAGGCTTCGGAAGAGAATGAAAGAATTAAGAGAAGATTTGCGACGGATTCTCCGCCCAGAAAAAGGAAACGCTCCTCTCCTCCCACTAAGAAGAAGGGTGGAAGACGGAATTCTACTCCTCCTCCCAGAGGAAGAAAAGCTGTGAAGGAAAATCTCTCCTCCACAGATTACGAGGACGAGGAGGAAGCTTATCTGGCAGCAGAGGAGGAGAAGAGAGCCGCCCTGGAAGATGAGGACTCTTCGGATGACTACGCAATTGGCACGGATCTCACCAAGGCCATGATTACCAGGAAAAAGGGTAAAAGGAGCAAATCAGTCAGCAATAAAAGGGGACGGGAATCCTCCACTGGGTATGAAAACAATAAGTCGGGAGCTAAACGACGTGGACGACCACCCAAAAATGAGTCTGCTGATCTCTTTCAAAGGAAAAGGAAGGCACCCAAGAAGCCTCCTCCTCAAAAGAAAGAAGTTCCAATTTGGCGAAGACATGTCAACAGGAAATGGAGCGAACCTCCGCCGCCACCTTATCGCTTTGTTCCACCAACCAACCCCCCACCGGATTGGGATGATGTGGTGGATTTGAGTAGTCCACTTCATGTCCATGCATTCTCTACTCTTTTAACGCTTCAGGTCCGGTTGTCCATTCCGCAATTGGAGCTGGGGGACGTTAACTGCGGAGATATGGAAGGAAATCAGGGAACTCTATTTAATTAGAGAGAAAGAGCTACTTATTAATTTAAGTGAAATATTTATAAAATATTTATAAATTAGTTTAGTCTGCATGAAATACTCGTGGTTTATTCAGTTAAGTTAGGAAACTAAACATCTCACTAAGTTATGCAAGTTCTGTAATTGTGCTCCTTCTGCGGATTAGGATAAATTGTATAAATTCCGAATAGTAGGCAAACCCACCCAAAGATTAACCATTATAATGCTCAACCCAATCATTTACTTATTAATTTATTATGAATGCAATGCAATTATGAATGTAACCGTATTAATGCTGCCAAATTGAAATTATGTTCCTTTCATGTTTTGTAAACCAATACCGCAACAGTTTGTTAGAGTGTAGGAGCTAAATGAATTATACAGAATAATTTTATACCCTTTTCCAATAAATATAATGAGTAAACTATGGCTGGTGAGGTCTTTAGTTTATTTTGTTTAAGCAACTTAAAGTCTTACAAAACTGGGTTCACTAAGTGGACAACATAATATCATGACATAATACTATTGTATAATATTTAGTCTCCAATGGGTGGCCCTTGTTGCACCCGGTGGTAGATTAGAATATTAATGACAATTGGGAAGGATTGCAACTCGAGTTAATTTCTTAATTTGCAACCCTTTTGCTTTACAGAGTGGCACGAAACCATCATTTCCGTCCAACAATTGTTGCCTAACTTGCATCACATAATAGCATCATGCTATTAGCATGGCTGGTTAGCATTGGCATAATAAAAGGCTAACCCCTGTCAATAAATAGCTTCAACAATTATATTCCGTACTTTATTGTCTGCTAATAGTTGAGACAATAATAATTGACTGATATTCGGGGCAAAATGAGCTAATCCAGAAATGCAGACAGGAGGATCGAGCGAGATGAGGCAGATTGAGATAAGTTAAGTTTTGAGGTTGAAATGAAAACTTTCTCATAATCCCAGGATATCAAGTGATGTATTAATGACTGCAGTTTTTGCATAAATAGAAATTAATCAAAGTTTTATTTAGCAGACAGCTCTATATTACAGCACAAAGCTATTAAGTTACACGCGGGCAATAAGGCATTCGAGTATTAGTACTAGAATAGATGGTGTAGATTGTATTTCTGACCATGACCATGCATGCTGATTTAGGAGGTAGTTATTTATAAAACTTGCTAATTTTTATCAGTTCCTCCTTATCCTAATATCCATCTACAACCTTCCTTCCTTATCATAGGCGCAGTAACATATTGTTGAACTTGTAGAATTACGAATACAAATAGCAAGAAAGTTTTAGTTTACTACAGCATGCTTACATGGGTAGGTATTCGTAATTCAATGTTATTATAATAAATTATGTTTTGATTTTAGTTGCACTTTTTGTAAACACAAATATTGACTTATAATTGAGTTAATTAATTGCATTTTGAGTCGTAATTACCTGCCTGCACACCTGCATCAGTGCATTCGCCAATATCCGTATGTAACTTTCTTCCCCAGGGTCAAATTATCTTGTCCAACTCTATTCGAGAGATAAGGTAAGTGTTAGTCCTGATATAATCTTATCCTTATGAGTTGAATGATTCAATTGGAATCGGACACGTAATCTTGAGATTTATTGAGTGTTACAAATACAGGGAGCAAGGCAATGCAAGAACCATAAAATAATTGGGTTCGGCTCATTAATTTCTTAACCAAGACATTGACATTTACAACGAGCTACCAGCTATTTCAAATTGTAGCTGCACCAATTGACTTACACAGTATTGAACAAGGACTTTATTCTTGTCAACTCTTTCTACCAATCTACCACCCAGAAGAACGTTTGGGAATTATGTGTATCATAATTCCATTAATAAAGGACGCTAATTAAAGTCCACAGGACAAGGCACTCACACTGTCGAAACGTCAAACGTGGGAAATGAGGACTGCAATATGTATATGTACCAATTTGTAATTTGACTCCTACAATTTGTAATTCAGAGGATGTGACCATACGGAGATTTCCTTTACAGACATAACATAATATGCTAATTTATTGTGCCTTATTTCATTTGTTTGTGCAATAATAAGTAAATATAATAATAATAATAAGTAAGTATAATTGGGACTAATATTTTTATTATGACCGGAAATGGATGTCTTACCCTTTTTTGTCCAATTTCATTCAGACCCCGTCAATAAGTATTGTTAGCATTTGGAATGAAGTCATGTTTTTGTGGTCAATTCCTTAAGGAATCCAAATTAAATGTTTAGACTGACTGCATGCTCTCATGAACCCCATTCCCATCCCAGTAGAGTAAAAGTAAAGTAAATGCATCCCATTTCACAATGGATCTAGTAAAATTACTTGGTTTTCCACGAGTATTTACTTTGTGTGTGCCGTGATTATAATTTCCTAAATGGATGGATTGCATAACTTAGTTAAAATGCTTTAGATTCATAATTTACTTATTGACTCCATTCAATTTGTAGGGCTTTAATTTAGTGGGCTATGAGAGTATAAAGGGCTGTGATCCCAGGGTGGGCCAGCCTCAGTCCATTTTGGACGCCACAACAATACTCTCCATTGAACAACTTTGTGAATTACTTTGTTTTATTTTATTGGGTGCTAGGAAAGGCATCAAAAATAAATAGATAGATAGAGTCGTGGTCAGTGAGCAAATCAAGTGGTTGGTTGTATTTTATTAAATAATAGGCCGACTAAAAAGTGGCGTCACGGAAGGGTGCCGGCCTGTTTTGAAATTACTCACTATTAAAACCTAACCTTTGTTGTTCATCCATCCATCCAAGTGTGAGTGTGAAGGAGGAAATGAAAGTGAGAGTAACTGAGAACAAGACTAAGAACATGAATTAAAGGAGAGTCAACACTTTTTGAAACTTTTGGCTGCAATTCACGGAGCAGAGAGCACGGTCACTCAGTCAGTTAGTGGTCAGTCAGTGGTCAGCCAAACGTCAGACTCTCCACAGGGCTCTCAAGTGAATTACATGAGTTGGACTCCTATTAATTAGGCTTTAGTAATTAAACAATTGAAGCTGAAACATGGCTGGAATTAAATTGGTGGTGAGTACAAAATAAATAAGTTTCTCCAATTTTTTAGAAAACGCTTGAATTTCAAAACTGGATTTTTTCTCCTCAGGGTCTAACCCTGGCATTTCTGGTGGTCCTTGGAAAAAAGGGAAGTTGGGGTGGACGGTTTTATAAAGGCAGCCCTTGGGGTCAGATTAGGCTACTCCCCGGCGGAGAAGGGATATGGGAAACCCCTACAAATCAATGATCTCCACCCACAGACGCCCATTCTTAAGGGACACTTCCTCACTGGGGTCCACTCCGCCACTCCCATTCATAGTTCTGGAGAGCAGCATCATGGGCATAATAACATTGGACATGGTCACAATAATGGAGGACATGGTCATGACCACGGTCACAAACGCTGGAGAACAGGGATTCTCCTCCGGAGGTGGGCATCATGGCCAAGGTCAAAATAATCAGGGCGTGGCTCACTCTCCTGCTGGTAACACAGGACTTCTCCGCCATCTTAAGATCCTTGGAGTGAATTTATATCTGGGAGGTCCCAAGGACTCCAAATTTGCCCCTAGACCCCAAGAGGGAGGTCATGGAGGTGGAGTAATATTCCCCACAGGAATCAGGACACCAGAGCAGGAAGCACATCTCCAACTGGGACGAGGGCCACGGGGTCAATATTCTCCAGGGCATCATACTGGGGGGCATCATGGGAGCTATGGTCCTTCCGAGGGTCGTCATTATGGGGGTGGGTCTGGACCCATCGTCATTGAAGGTCAGGGTCATGGAGGTCATCAACATCATCATCCCAATGATATCCGAGTGGTGGGTGAACTAAGAGGGATTGATGCTCTCAATGAGATCAGGGGCAGTGGGAGTGGTCAGGAGGGAGGATCTGGATACAGTTTCCCGGCGGGGGCGGAAGTGTTCCAGCCCGCAGCTAGTCAGGTAAGATAAGATAAGATAAGGTGCAATGATAAGTCTTGAAATAGCTAAGATAACTTGTTTGACATTCGCAGTATCGCCCTTATCCTCCCCCACATTTAAATGGAGTTCATGGGGAAATGTTTCAACAGTTACATTACCCCAGAGGTAACTCCGCCACAGAATAATAACAATAATCATGCTCCACCCACACCTACCGTCCTACAACCGGTGCAACAACCGGTGCAACAGCCTAAACCACACCCACATTCCGGTGAGCGTCCTGGAGGACCACCACCCCCAAGGAAAGGTTTCTCTCTGGCCTCACTCATGAAGGGACCCCAGTGGGCCTCCAAGTAAGGAAAAGACTCTTAAGGTTATCTTAATGTAATAATTAAATGTTTTTTATTTGTTTAGCTTGTTCCGTCTCCCATTAAAAGTCCATTTTGGTCGATCTCCACCCCCACATTTTCCACACCCACAACCCAACCACGTCCAATCTCATCAACAACAATCCACTGTACAACCACACCCACAACAACAACATAATCACTACGCCCAAGGATCTCTGGGATCCATGAGTTCACCCAGTCTCTCATTTTCTACGCTCTACTCTACCAACCCCACTCCCAACCCACCACACCCACACCCACAAACTCACTCCATGATGCCAGCATCCGCCTCCTCCCACCCAACCTCCTTCCAACCCCACCCACAACAAGGGAGGTCCGTGTCCAACCCATTCCCAGGATATCCTTATGCCCCTGGACCACAAAATGCGCTCCTTCTCGCGTCCCCCTCCGCCTACGCCGTTCCCGGAGGTGGGAGCTGGATCATCCACCTATTTTCCGGGGCAGAACCACCCCAGACAGATGGAGGGACCGCAATTCTTCTCCCCAGAACCGAATATGCAACGATATCCACATCCCAATCAGGATTACAACCGACCACACCCCCAACAAGGGGCGCAAACACTCCCAGAATTTAATAGATATGAGTCGGATGACTCTGGAGCTTATCAGAACAGCCCCCCACTTGGGGGCATGCCGGAGGATATGAGACCTCCCTCCGGATTCCATTATTCTCACTCGGAAACCTCCCCCATTATGAGTATGGGAGTGCAGAGCTATGACGATGCCCCTGTTATGATGGGGGAGGAGCAGGGAGGACTTCCAAGGAGCTATGGGAGGGATTTGGTCAAGGGTCAAGGTCAGGGGGGAGGTCAAGGGCCAGTGTTTACAGGGTGGGAGTGGTGGTCCGGCCCCAGGGGCGAGGGAGATAAGTGAGGATGAGTATAATTCATTCATTTCCGCTCCGACGAACACGCATAGTCAGCATACGACGCAGATCATGGCGCCAGGAGGGGGTGGGACTCTAAGTGGGAGGAGGAGCTTCGATTTTGGGGGACAGCAGCAAGTGGATAAGGTAAGGTCAAAGTTTGATGGGGTCAGAGACCAGTATTTTGAGATTGGAGCCTAATTTATGCATTTTTAGACCATCCATCGTCGCCGTGACCATTTAGCGAGCAGTTTGCGGAACTGGAATCCATTTTTGAGTAAGCAGGAACCAAATATTTCCAGGAATTATGGGGAAATGGGTGCGGCCTCGGCCAAAAACAGAGTTAAAAGAGGAGTCGCCTCCTGCGCCAAGTGCTCCCGTTAAAAAGTGGGTCCCCATCATTCGACGGAGTACAACCAAATCTTCAGGGGAGGAGGTGGATAAGACGAAAGCCTAAAGTCTCAACTTGCCTCCAATCCAATCATTAGACTTGTATTTAATCCATTGTTCTAATAATAACAATTACTACTTTTATTGGACCCTTCAAGGGTCACACCCAGGCCCTTATCTTGACTCTAATTTCTAAGCTCTGTCCCTACAACCACCCTACAACCTAGTCATTTATTTCTAAAATAGTTGGCAATCATTTTGTAAAGAACTTTTTAAAAACTGCAAATAAATCAAAGAACTTGCGGCCATAAATACAATAAAATACGGGAAATAGTCGGCTATTCTAATTAATTAATTAAAGTCACTGTATTGTTCTCTGCCCAGGGGTAGAACTCCTCCCTCTGAGGCTAGATCTCCTCCGATAAAGTAATTGTACTCGGACTCACAATTGACGAGTAGACTCCGGGGTGGGCGAAACTCTCGGAGACGATCTGACCTCAAGAAACTGGCCTCCATGCAACGACTCCCCCAGTATTCCGCGTCACCGTTGTAAAATTCGCCAAGGATCCATTGGAATAGGACGTTGTCCTTGGAATTTATCCTGATAAGCGAGCAATCACTAAATGGACATGATAAGGTGTTAACTGAGTGGGTGTAACTCACCAAGTTTCAGCGAGTGGGATGAGAAAGTCTTCGGTGAAGAGGGACTGGAATTTGGAGGCAACGTGTGGGATCCGGTCTTCATGATCTACCACACAGATNGTGGGATCCGGTCTTCATGATCTACCACACAGATTCCAAGGACGGTCCCAAATATTCGCCAGGTCATGTCGATCACCCAGTTGAATACGTTCTCCTCCTCCGCCTGGAAGGGGTAGAGAAGATAACCCACGGATAATCAATGGATTATAAGGTTCCTTGATTACCTGTTCTCTCATGGGAACGATGTCATGCTCGGACGTGTCACCATTTGGATGGATTTTGACCCATTTCCATTTACCGTATAACTGGCAACAAAAGACATGAGTTAATTGTTTGATTACAGGTGTGAATGGGTGTGGTTACTTCTGATCTATCCATGAAAACGAGTGTATTGTTTTTGGCTTCTTTGCAATCTTTGAGTACTTGGTCAATCTGATCCCAAAATGGTCGACGGATTGTATTAGGTATTGGAGTAGGTCCGGGAGCAGGTGCTGCGGCAGGGGGTGTGACAAGAGGTGGAACTCCCAAACCATTCCTCCAATCCTTGATTATGAGACAGGCCGAGGATGTTCCCTCCGCTGGTGAGCGACAGAACTATTGTAGTTTGTAGACAATTAAAGTAGTTGAGGTCAAAATACCAGGTTTGTCGAGATTGAAATGTTCCGGAGACCTGAGATAGAAGGTCATCAATCGGTTTAGGCGGGTGAGGAATTTTGCCCGGTTAGGGAAATAGGGGCAGGCGTTGGAAAATATGGTGGCCAGATCCTTGAGGACGCCTCCTTTCCATTCTTGATCTGCCTCCCACGGCGTCTTATCCAGGCCAAGGGCTACTTGGAAGAGGTCACAACTTTCTTTAGGGTCAGGTTTCCCCTTTTTGCAGGCACCTCCAGGTCCACCCATGACTGGGAGGGAGGTACACTCCCCCAGGACACCGGCTCCGGTTCCTCCAACCGTGTACTCTACGGGTTGACCTGGCTCCTTGTATTCCACGCGCTTTTTGGTGGTGGGCTTGGCCTTTTTCTTGAGAACTGGTTTGGTGGGAGTGTAGCCATTGAAGGCTTTTTGTACCTGCGCCACGGCCTGGCTCAATTTCGCCACGGCCACTTCGTAGTCGGAAAGAGCTTTCCATGCGGTTGTGGATGCGGTCAAAGCAGCTATTTTATCCGTGTAGATGGCCGTCTAGAAATAATTGTGGAGTTAGAATCGTTAGATGGCGTGGATTCATTTAGTTTGTGACCTTTTTTGTGTCTTTGTCTGCCACAGGGACGTCTCTCTTCTCCAGATCCGGATCTGCCAATTTTGTCTCTAAAGCCGTCCAAAGGTCGGCTGTGGTCTTGGGGTCGGTCGTGGGTTCAGCTATTGTGGCCGCTGTAACCATATCGCCATGTAGGGTGGTGAAGGGGGCCTTTTTAGCTTCCTCCAGCGTCTTAGCTTCCTCCAGTGCTTTCTTTCTGGCTTCTAGTTTAGCCAGAACTTTGGCATTTGGAGGTTTGGCAGGAGTTGGGGGACTTATTTTAGCGGTAATTCCATCTATCTCGGTTTGCAGGGCGGCTGCAGTGTCGTCAACTTTTTTGTCGTGGTCTGCCACCCATGTTGTCATTTTTGTGGTGGCGTCAGTTGCGGATTTTTTAATGGCGTCAACCTCAGCCTTTTTGGCAGTATATTCCGCCTCGTTCATCTTGTCTGGGCGACAGGATCCCTCCCTGGAAAGAAAGTATCAGGAAATGACACAAATATTTTGAAGTAGTCAATAAATTACCCGATGGATTCGCTATTAACGAGTCCCTTCCTCTGAAGGAGGAGTTCCGGTGGGGTTGCCGACACATTCAGCAAATCCTTACTAAATCCCAGGCGACAAATGGACCCCACCACTTCCGTGGATGCTGCAACGGGTGGAACGCTGGGTGTGGCGTCATCACAAGTGACACCAAGACATGCCGCCGGAATGTCGGCTGGGGTTGGGTGGAAGATCAATGGAATCCCGGGAGGAGACCCTTTCACAAGTTTACAGTCCATGCGCCCAATTATGGCGACGGAAGTGGCATTTTGATAGTGGGCAGGAAATGGGACGAGGTTATTTGCGGCTGCTGTCCCCTCAGAGTACTCACCTTCTTTGAAGAGATATGGCGCTGTGAAGGGCTGGATAAAAGGGGCACGGTAGTCTGTGGCGTTTCCGTACAGGAGGACTGCGAGCAACTGGGTAAAGGAAGATTATTTAGTTGCTAGACGGAGATGAGGTCAAAGATAAGGTGTAAGAGAGTATTACGGATAGGATGAGTGTTGGTATTTTGGCCTGGGGTGTCCTGGGGATGACATTTTGCATTTCGCAGGTGTGTGAGTAGACGAAGGGTTGTGGTGCTTCGTAGACGAGACCCAGACTCGTGTTTTTGGCGTAGTACAAGAATGCTCTGGAAATAAAACAAGATTTCTGGAGGAATTGAAATAAGGAGGTTGTATTTTACTACTCACGGTCCATTGATGCAGACCCAAATGTTTTGAAGGGAGGGGTCAATGAGATGGAATCCAGGTCCGAGAGTGGTCAACAACTTCCCGCGACGACCCTGATAGATCCGGAGGTAAGGACGGAATAGTTGATCTTCTTTGCAGATGTAGTCATACAGTCCGGAGTGGATGGGGGGAGGGAGAAAGGTCAGAAGCAGAATAGGTAACAAATATCTCATTTTGTAGGCCTGGACCAATTGTGAATTGGATGTATATAGCCAGGTAGTCTGGTATATACAGAGATCTCATCGGGAATCAATTAGACTACGCTAACAATAAGTTTAGAAAATAACAATGAAGCACGCATACAGATTATTGAACAGTTTATTTGTATGTATACTGCTCAAAATGGACAATGGAAGAACAATGCCATTTGAGAATAATGTATAATTGTCCACATATATTTGATTACTTTGTCACATTTTGCACTAGCAGGCTAGGATTTCCTTATTGTTGGATAGGTAAGAATTAGAGATACATAAATACTATGAGTTGACATCCATTCATGGGACATCACAATTGAATAGGAGGTTAACTGCATAAAGTTCATTGTGCATAAACGAGTTATAAATTTACTTTAATTTTGTGAAGTACATAATCCAGATACTGCGTGGAGCTAATCATTTCATCCGATTAGAAAAGTTTAGATTGAAACCCAACCTACAAGGACATAATAATTAGTATACTACTCAGCCACAGATAAGAGCCCGACTTTACCTCCTGTTTTGAAGTTGCAGTTGGTCTTGGTCACTTTAGTCTTTCCACACAATTCTAATTTTTGACCACGGCAATTCACCAAACTTACGTTTGACGCCTTGTTTCCAATCTTAATTAATTCCCCACAATCGACATTAGATAGGGAAATTGATCTGCTTCCCCAACCCAGCCAAATGGAGTCGCATTGAGAATCCTTCAAGGAGAGGTGGTCAGAATTGAGGAGAGCCTGAAGTCATCCTTGTCTCGGGAGTAGCCGCTGCAGCTGAGACGGGAAATGGTGGTGTGGGAACTGGAGTTAAGAAGCCACACCCCACTGCATCCCTTAATGCTTCCTCCTCCCTTGACCAGACTAATGTTGGAGATGGAGGTGGTTGTACTATTTTGTAGGCGAATTCCAGTCGTCACATTCCTCCCGGACACGTTGGAAATTTGGTTGCCATCCGAGTTGGAATGGAGACTTGACCCCGTTCTGATTCCTATGTACTCACTTCTTCTGGATTGGAGTGAACCAGGCGACAGAGACCAAAATCCCCTATTTTCACTGGTAGAAGGAAATCTCCGGATTTGGAGAACATGATGTTTTCCGGCTTCAAGTCTCGATGAATGATTTGCTTCCCGTGAAGATAAACCAGACCATCCACGATTCCACGACAGATTCCAAGCTGGAGGATTTGAAGGGGTCTCGTAGTTTGGTCGTGGGGTAGATTGAGCCATTTTCTTAAATTCTGTCCGCAGAGTTCCATCTGAATGCAGATGGATTCCACGGTTTTGTAGCGTTTGGCTTTGGCGATACAAACGAGTGGATAAGACAGTGAGGGCTCGTCATCTTGGGACAAGTTTTCAAAAATCTTTTCAACTTGACTTTGATCAAGTTGCTTCCTCGTCACGTTTAGGATGGCGACGATGTTGACGTGGTGTAGGGTGGATGCTAGTTGACACTCTCGGAGGATTTGCTTTTCTTCTTGCTCAGATGAATTTAACGGCGGACGACGTTTTGTCGGAAGGATCCAGAGCTTGGAGGACAATGCCAAACCCACCTTGGCCCAGACAGGAAATGAAGTCCAGGTCAGAGACAAAACATGAGGAGGAGGAGGAAGTTGGGAAAGGAATGGAATCTGGGATGGAGGACAGGTTTATGTATTTGAAATGGAAATTGGTAATTAAATGAATTGGGAGAGTTATTTATGGAGGTGTGTGTGGGTGACGTGGAAAGGTCAGAGTGAACATTGGAGACAAAAGTAATCTAATCATACAACAGGATTAGTGCTCTTTGCTTTGCTTCATTATTTTATTACTTTTCAGTCATTCAGAACAGGCTCTGAATGAGCATTGTTTTCAAAAGGGTACAAAAATAAGCTTTCCTTGGGTGTAGTACGACCAACAGAGTAGTAGTTAATGACCAGAAGAGATTGAGAGTAAGAGGAGGTTTAATTTAATTGAGGGCTATCCACTAATAACAGCTCCGTATTTAGTGTTTCTCCCATCCTCCATGATGGTTGGGTGTGCGGTGAACATGAGCCTTGAATCCTCCCTTGTCAGCGACATAGGTGACCGTCCTCCAGCTGCCATCGGGCTCGAGAAGGGAGTAGTGTCCCTTCACGGCGTCCCCATCTCTCCATTCTGAAGCCTCCTTGTGATCCTTGGTGTGGGAATCCTTCACTCCGTAGGAATACTTGTATTTTGGGTGGCTCCAACCCCAGCCTTCATGACCGTGTCCACCGCCACCGCCACCTCCACCAAGGGCACCTCCATCTCCGCCATCTCCACCACCACCACCGGCGTGGTGACCCCAGCCGTGTTCTGCCATGACGTAGGCGACTCCCAGAAGGATGGTTGCCTGGTTTTGGGACAAAAATAGGTTTAAAATGCCTGGATTTGTCAAAATTTCCTGAAATTGGGTGTGTTTCCAAACTCCGAAATGCTGAACTTACCAAGAATAGAGTTGTGTTTGCCATTTTACTGAATGGATTGGATTCGCAGGATTCCAAGTGATCGAAGGAAGTGAGGGGATGAAGTGATATTGAGAATTGAGGAAATGCGGAGTTTTATACCCAAATTTTAGCAAGGAATGAACCAATTCTTGTTCAATATTGTGGATGCAATAACAAGTAATAGAGTTGGGTTATGAATTGATCAAGTTATTATTGTTACTAATGGTCAGAGCAAGTTTATCTTTTAATCACTCATGCAATACTTGTGTAGCTATTACAGTATACAAACTGGGATTTGTACCTCAATGGTTAATCTCTCATAATCTTGAAAGGATTGAGTAAAAATGATATCAATAAAAATAAATAATAAATAATAATACAATTTCTTTAGACAGACAGGAAATGTAGCATAACAGAGAGGGATAAGCATAAGAAAGGGTTTAGAATTGCAATTATTATCTCATATGCTCAGGAAACCGTGAAATATTTGGAGTTCTTTCTGTTGTCCTTTTCTTAAGGTGGCTGTCAGTGTAATATGTTTATGCTATGGCCTGGTTGGTTGAGCATGTTAGAAATAACAATAAATTGCACCACATAGCTCCATTTATTCCCCTACTTCCTAATTGCAGACAATACGTAAGTATGTGGATATGATAATAATGAGACGAGGCGTGGAATGACAGGAGTGGGGTTACGATTTCCCTTATTTTTACTTTTAATTCCTAATTAAACACGTAGTACAGTTTGAAATGTGGATGTTTTTATGGGCGTCACAAGTGAGTGGATGCCACATTTCGAGCATGGATTTGCTGTCAAGTTTGTTAATGTCAAGTTAATGCGTGGGCGTCAATTGGAAGCACCTCATTCCGGCATGTCTCATCCACTAATTGCTCTTATCACAATATTTTAAATAGGCCATCCTTAGTAGACGTCGAAATAAATTATTAAATTAGCCTATCCGAGTCAAGTCCATCTTGATTGAGCATGAAATATGCGAGTACTGGTCAGTCTCCTATTGACTTTCTATTTGTGGTAGATCTCGTAATCCAGGTGGCTATAAGAGCTGCCTCCAGGATGATAACCATTCACGGCGTGATATCCTCGGGAGTTGACTCCACCAAAGTCATCGTAGTTTGGGGACCATCCCTGTTAGACAATTTAGGATTTCATGTAGTAAACTAATCATATTCTGGAATTAGTTCTGGAAACCTACCACTCCATTAAGTTCCAGCGGCGAAACTAGTTTAATGGGGGCCACAGGGAGTGGGAGTGAGATTGGATGTGGGTGTTGTGCACTTCCAACCCAACCACCACCAATTGGACGACCCTTGAATGCGACGGATGCCTTCCCATCCAGAAATGCGGCTTTCAATTTAGGAATCAGGGTTGGTTGTGGGAAGACAATTAGTGGCGCAGGGGCACCCCACCCACCCGCGTATCGGGTTCCACACCCACTGCTCATCCATACCAGGCTAGATACTGTGACCAACTAGGCACAATTAGAAGGACAAAGGCGTTAAAAATGGCTAAAATGAAATGTATTTCTTGTAAAACTTACAAATCCCAGAGTCCGAATTGAGGCTTCCATTTCAAACAAAGACTAAAATGGACGATTGTGAGATGTTCTCAGGACAAGGCTCCTCTTTAAAGTGATGCCACAACCAACCCTTCGTGAAGACTTGATACCAAGAATGGAATAAAAAACAATAATTTTATGATCACTTAATGAAATGCAAGAGTGCATGGAGGGATGAATCTGGGACAATTACTAATGAGTGGGTTATCAGATGGATCCCTTTGTTTGAGTGCCGCATGCCGACAGGGCTCATGCTCCTTAGGGTGGCCCTAATTAAGGAGAATGTAAAGTACAGGACTAATTTAGGGGTCTATAAGCAGGGGTTAAGTACGCGTCTTAAACTGCGACCCTGACCCCACTTATGATGTGATCATGTTCCCATTGCGCATTTAATGTAGTTGGCTGCATTTAATATTTAATAACTTAATTATTGTTTGATTAGCTCCGACTGCAATAATATGTTGCATAATATTATGTGCATAGATGATAGTTGCATTGCTAATATCTGTATTTGCAGCTGCATCCAATAATCCATATATTTAGGGAATAATTTAAGAGTTTTTAATCTTATAATTATGAAAGTTGCACTGCACTCGTAAGACACGCTGAATTAGGAATATAATAAAAGTAAGACTAGTCAAGTTTATTTGGGAATAAAATAATTAGGCAAGTATAAAATCCAATACTTATAATTTCATCCATATCATTACGGGCCAAATGTAGCAAAGTTTCCGAAAATTTTGGAAACTTACGTGCATCAAATGAAGTGTCCTGTACTTTTTGCATTTTTTGTAATTTAAAAATCCATCCAAACAAATTTTTTTAATGGTTTTGGTTTCTGAAAAGTAGTAAAGATCAAGAAAGATCCTTTAGGATAAAATATAGAATTTTCTATTCTGAAGCCGTTATGAGCTTTTCCAAGAGCAATACAGCAATTCAATTGAGCCGAATTATGTGATTTTCAAATCTGAGCACTTTATTTATTTCAAACAATTTTGGCATATAACTTTGAAGACAATGAATAATTTCTAACTTTATATTTTATACCACTCTTTATTGAAGATTATATAAAAACCAACTTTCAAGAGATATAAGCTCTGACAGAACAGGAGAAGAAGACAGAAATGGGACAAAGATTTTGTCAGAAAACAGGAAACAATGAGCGAGAAATGACAAGAGTACAGAACAGTTGGGAACAAAGGAAAGACTGGAGAAACAGGCAGAAAAGAATTCCGGACTAGATGGCAGCAATTAGAAGATTGAGCATTAAAAGTAATTAAATTCTAGGCATGGCTTGTATCGTATCCGTTTGTAACCTGGTTTGTAAACCCCTTAAAAAGCTCCACCATCTCCGAATCCACCCCCAACTCCTCCCAAATCTCCGTAGCCGTAACCATGTCCATGATTGGAAACGTAGGCGTGAGCGTGTCCATGACCATAGCCATGTCCGTCATGATGAGCTTTCTTGGCGTAGACTGGAGCATGATGGGCGTGACCCTTGTTTATAACTTCAGCACGGAATCCTCCCTTGTCCGCAACGTAGTTAACGGTTCGGAGGATGCCATCGGGTTGGAGGATGGAGTAAGAACCTTTGGTCACGTCTCCGTCCCGGGTTTCATGGGCTGATTTGTGGTCTCCGGTGTGCTTATCGTCCACTCCGTAGGAATATTTGTATTTGGGATGAGAGTGGTAGTCGTGGTGGCCATGGTCGTGACCGTAGTGCTCGGGAGCGGCAGCGGCGAGGCCGACGAGGGCCAGGAGGACGGCGATCTGCAAGAAATAATAGAGATTGTGAGATGATTATTGATAGAAATTATTGGAAAAGATGGGAATTGGAATACTTACAGCAATGGGTTGCATTTTGGAATGGTTGGACTGAGATTGAATTGAGGACTGAATGATAGTTGGGAGGGTGGCGACTCTTTTTATACTAAAATTACACACTGACATGGACATGGCGTAATTAAAATGAGGCTCATTATGACATGATCAAGTGGCATGGTTCAAAACAAGAGACTTGAGACAGGTCTAAGTCCTGTAATAAGTAGCAAGTAAGTCTTGGCGTCATGAAGCACATAGAGGCAACCTTTACAGAGGGGCATGGTTGACCTGCCACGGTCGTTTGAACTGTGGTCAATTAATTATTGGTGTCTCTCGGTCAGTCGCGTCCAACTCTGGTGTGAGTACTTATCAGGGATGCCTCCATTGGCTGACTCAATCTCAGCAATAATTTCAATATTTGATATTACCAATAGATAAGGCAGGATTAATTTTCCAAGAGCTGTTTTAAAAGGGTGCAATTATGCGATGCAATACGTTTATTGAAAGAAATGCAATCCTTTGTTCTACCTGGGTGCATATTGCACCAGTGGCATGGATCATTGAGTGGAGTATAATAATGGCAGTGGATGGATGAACTAATTAACAGTTTAACGCTGTTGTTTTGCAAATATCTGTAAATTGTTGAAGTAATTAAATTACGTTTTTTTGCTATTAATACACAAATTAATATCAAAATGAGGAATTTCATTCATTACTTTGTGGTGAAATGCCATTATTTAATGGAGTAGTTTAATAATGAAGTAATTTAGTTAATGAATGGCTCATTCCCACCAAATGGGAAACACTTAATTAATTATGATGTGGTTAACTCTAGGCTGAAAGCCGAAGTTTAGTTGTTGTGATTTAAAAGGAGGAAACAAAGGTGTGTAAAAATGCTATGAAATTACTAATTCCTAGCTTGAGAGAGAGTACAAGGGTTAGTGTCCTTTTGTCATACTTATCAAGTGTCAAGTTGACAAGAATCTAACAAGACTCATATCTTTGACAAGATATTTGTCACTCTGGTTTAGAAGACAAAAAATGTTTTAAATGTCTTAATTAATGGTCAAAGGAGGTATGACGGATATTTTATTGGTCCTTTGCATGCGAAGTCTCAACCGAAACCAAGAATATGGAGATAAACATAGGTGGGAGTGCGTATATGACGTGTGAACGCATAATCATAAACATTATGCAACGTTCCACTGAATGATTGCATCCTT
>JAAXNX010001299.1:0-18737 GCA_036491905.1 Folsomia manolachei
ATAAAAAGGCTCTCAAGGCAAAATTTGTTGTTTCGTAATGTGACATATATAACTGCACTTTTTTTATTGCCTTTTGATGAAATCCAGTCCTGTTTGATGGAAGAAGGCATTCCGCATTTAGTTTTTTTTCACTTTTTTGGGATTACTTTTTAACAACATTATTGACGATTTGCAAAGAATGGTTTGCCGGACTGGAAATTACGATAAATTTGGAAAACCGCATTGGCAGGCAAACTTTCAGAACACCAAACTTGCAAAATGTCTTACAATTAGTAATGAAACTCAAAAGTGTCCAGAATTTCAACTGACATATGTACCACATAAAATGCTTATCATTCATTAATAGTAATCTTAATAACCTTTTCTTAACATACAACAGGTTGTCATCGCCGCTTTCAAATCTTTTGATGATGGTGGCAAAATTGACTCTGAAAAGTAAGTTTAGCGTTTTTTTACTTGCGTTTCCTTTGGATTTGAGTGTGTGGTAGAATTTTGGGGAAAGTAGAGGAGTGCTAATTTTAATATTTTTTGTGTTCCAGACTTCGTCATGCATTAATGACATGGGGTGACAAATTCTCAGCGGCTGAAGTTGATGAGGCATTCGATCAAATGACAATAGATGGTAGTGGCAAAATTGATACTCAGAAGTTGATCCAAATGTTGACAGCCTCAGCGGAAGAGGAGGAGGAAGAAGCCTAAGCACACCACCAACGTTTAATAACTAAAAAACCAATCATTAATTGTTTATCTAAATACTATACATCTTCATCTTGCTTACCTCAGTCAGAAGTGTGAAAATAATAACATCCGAACCGACCATTGTCATCTCCAGGTCAAATAATCATCACGTACATAGACACACACTTTAAAATTATTACTATTCAATCTATTTATTACCAACAAACAAACAAACAAAACACCGAAATATCCAACCATCCAAATGACACCAAAATGCTGGTAAACGATCTTTAAAGCTACTTCAATCATTATGATAATAATAATTTCTCTACACACAATCCTCAGCCATTCGTTCAGTTATTATTGTTATCATGATTTCCTGTGTGAAACATCGTAAGTATCTACACAGAAAACGCAAAAAGACACAACAGGAAAACACGCCACCGTTGTGCTGTTACGTAAAAATAACATCCTCCGTTACAGAATTTTTTTCCAACAGAGAATAAAAAGTGAACATCTACAAAAAACCAAACAAAAACAACTTTTATCATCCATCTGAATTTGTATTCTTCAATCAATTTATGTTGATAAGCAATAACTTAATCTACAGTTATCAAATGCCGGAAAGCCAATATATATAAATATATATATGCCAAGCAATGTTGTGAGGCAATCAATTAAACTCCATCAAGTTACTTAAAAAAACAAGACTTTGTTTCTTCAATTGCTCTCTTTAAATTCTCTTCTTCTCTTGTTCATATCTACATATTAGCTCCTACATACATACAATATACATACGTGCATTGTACATTGTATGTTCTTACACATACTCTTTGAATGATTGTTGTTATTACATGGACGCAACAGGTAGACGAGATTAATTACTATTATTACGCCATGAGAATTATGATATGTTAAATAAAGCGTTTAATGTTCATCATGCAGTCCTCTTGGAGTAATTAATGATACTCAAACAAAATCAAAGTTAAACTCAATCTCGCAGCGAAATTCTCGCTCTAGGAACATTTTTCTGATAAATTCTCAACATTTTATAATTTCATCCATAAATCAAACATTGTCCATTCACATTAATTTCGTTATCCAATCATTCGATAAAGCCTTTCTCTAAAAATGGCGATCACATTTTATTACAGTTTTCAATGCACAGATTCATCCTAAGTAGAATAATGCCACACACCGTATGCAATCCATGTCCAGAAGTAGGAAACATTAACAGAAGACACAGGAGAGGAGAAAGTCGGAATGACTAATAGTAAGCATTCTACTCGCATTGTTATTAGAATCCAGTTGCAATATTGCACCAAGTAGTTATACATTACTTGAACTTCTGGTCTTTAACGGGGTGAAGGTTTCCAAAAAATGCAATCTTTTATTTATTAAATGCTCACAGTGAGTCCTTGCACGGTTGAAATACTTGGTTAGAGCTTGCTTTCACCCCATCATGTCCTCAAGACATAATCCGTCATACAGAAGAAATGTGAGTCAAACAGGTGTAATCCTGTGCCTGTTTTACATTTTGCATTAGACTAAGGCTTCATAGTATATGCTCATTTTCAAAACATTTTCAGTCACTGAGACAGTCATCATAATAGAAAATTAAGAAAAGCTCCATATTAATTTCTCACTCTAGAAGGGTAAGTGAAAGCATTTTCATTTACCTCACCCCCTTTCGGAGTCTTGTAACATTATTTAATTTCTCAATCCAATCCAATCTCATACTTGCCATGCAACCCCTTTGTCTACCATTTCTTTACTCGTTGAATCACCCTTACTTATTCTCTACACAAGCTTATTTGCATTCACCCTTCATTCCGAGCAAACAAACAAACTCTCGGTTTCTAAGCACTGGTTATTCCTATACCGGGTGAGGGTCGGGTAAACAAGATACCCGATTCGGGAAATACTTTTTCGGTCTGGATTTCTCTTTCGCATGCGCTACAAAAAACTAACTAACCAACCAACCCCTCGTCCCATTCCTTTATGAAGAATAGACAAAACTTATACTTTCAATTTTATTAAATTTTCACTTTCTTACCCATTTTCAACGCATCATCTCTCCCACTTACATGATCTCATTAGTAAATTCAGCAAGTGGTGTTGAATATTGCCCTTGTTTCATGGCCTCAAACTAAACCACATCTGCCGACCGGTCAGTTGAAGTGGTGTCAGTTAGTAGTCAGTGAGCAGAGGTTTTTATTCTGTGGCTGTCAGAACTTTGCTCTCTCGTCTGTTTGACAGCTCAGCTGAGGAGAGGCAGCACAATTTTCAGTAGACAAGAAGAATTGTGTAATTGTTCAAAGAAATAATTAATTGGCAGTAATTCCAAAAAGACGGAATTGTGGGAGGAGTCGGCTCTTTGGAGGATTTCGTCGCTCTCTTACTTTGGTCTGGGTCCCAGACTCTGGGAATGTGAAGAAAAGACTGGATATAACAAGGTAATTAATTGGGTAGGGGGTGGTCAGAATTGTGCTATGTCATATAAATGTGTGGAATTTAGAGATTTTTTAACGGAAATGTGATTTGTCGTGATTCATCGAGATATGACAGTATCCATTTCCAGCCAGTTGTATTATTTATTAAGCAGTATTTTTAAATTCAAGAAGGAATGCGTCATATACCACTCCACAATTGTAGAGTAGTGCAAAGAAATTGTTTGAATTGCCTGAAGTAAGTCACAAGTGTCATTGTTTGTATTATTTCTTCTTCCGTGGGATTGTAGTTTTTAGCTGTTTTTTATGATAAGAAGATCAAAGATGAAAAAAGCTAACTAACCAAGGCTGAACAAATGCAAATCGGTTTCTTGAATATAGTGTGACAAATTTGGAAGAAATGATTTTTTTTTACTTTGTCTCTCCATGCGATTCATGTTGTCAAATTACATTTGGTTTGCGGCCCGTTGCGGAATTGCGGCTTGAATTGTTATTTTGTTTGGTTTACATTTTGACATAATGTAATAGGCCCAGTGTTTACTTGTTCTCGACACGGTTATGGCTAATTTGTCTTTAGTTGTGAGTAGTTGACATATTCAGATTACAAGAAAAGGGATTCTTCAAGACGCGTAGTTCATTTGAGTGTAGTTCGCCGAGAACTGAATTAGTACCTTGCGATTTGATCAATTGACAGCGAATTTCATGTGGATTCACAACAGCATCATTTTAATCTTGTAAAACTAAACGCTTACGTTAGCTAACGCTTACGTTAGCTAGAAGTCCAAAAAATACAATAACACAATCATTCGATATACTTTTATCTAATCTAGTTAGCAACTTTTACTAAAACACCAAGTGGCTGCTTAAAGAAAATGAGGATCAGAAGGATTTGGTGTTCATTAAAATGGCTGCATGAGCGAAACATCAGTGTTAAATGCATAAAGAAGGGCTGGGCTTTTATGTCAAGACGTACATAAAGGAAAATAAAATAGACAAATGTTGAATTGAATGCCAAACCAAAATGATATCAAGTGTTGTTTTAACTTGTGCTGTAAAAGGATGCCGTGACTCTTCCGGTTGATTAAACATTTTAAGTTTTATTTAGGATCAGCATTGTCTTTACTGTTTGAAGGAGTGAGTTGACTTTAACTTTATTAATCACTGTGACTGGTTTAGTGGCCCAATATTTTGGTGCGGTTTATTGCTTTCCACAATAACAGTAAAATCTTTATTCATCGGTTGGTTATTGGTCGGAATTTCCTGTACTCAATATTTTATTTGAGAATATTTATGATTTGCAGATATTCAAAGTTGTATTCAAGTAGTGAGCTGACTGGCCGGCATCATGTCACGAAGATTCAAGGCGTCCAAATATAAGAATGCAGCTCCTAAGCAGCAAATACACTCTCCATGGATTAGGGACTTATCCGTGGGATCATACAATTGCTTTGGAAATTTTATCAAGGCTTCCGCAGCATTCACCGCGTTCAATATCAATCCAACAGGTTTGAACGATATTTGTAGATATGTACATAATATAACCAGTTTAAAAATAACATTTATTTGTTGTGTTCTTCAATAGGATCTCAGCTTGGAGTCGTGGCCTTAGACTCACAAAACTCACAGTGTACTGTACTGAATGCTCATAGTGACTTGGTCACTGATTTCGACTTTTCACCTTTCGAGGATGGTCTTCTTGCAACTTGTTCTGCGGATTCTACAGTTAAAATATGGTCGATTAATCTGCGAAACTTGAATGATCTGTCTGTTCTGACTCCAGAATGTGCCACGAGCTCTAAGCATAGGCGAGTTGAGACGGTTTGTTTTCATCCCACTGCAGAATGTCTTTTGACATACACGTCACAAAATGCTGTAAGTCTATGGGACATTTTGCACAATAAGGAGTTGATGCATGGTAAGAATTTACATAGGTTATTTGCGCACTTGTTTTAAAAAACCCTTTCGTCTGACTTCATACATTTAAATAATTGGTTTCATTTGTTGTAGATGATTTTATTCACAAAGATACGATTGTGTCCGTGTCTTGGAATAAAAATGGAGAGCTGTTGGCAACATGTTGTAAGGATAAACTTGTTAGGTATGTTACTAAATATTCTTCAAAGTCATTTCTTATATTTTCTATGTCATAAATTTTATTTTATTTAGACTTGTTGACCCAAGAACTACGGAAGTTGTGGCCACCGCTACTAGTCACAAGAACGACAAGGACTCTAGAGTCGCATGGCTTGGAGAAAGTCAGTTTGTCTTAACGTCAGGATTTGATTCTGTACGTATGACATTTCTCCGTCTTAACTACTATTTCGTCGATAAATACAATGGTACATGTATAATAATTGAGCATTATCGTATTCCAGAGTCGAATGCGCCAAGTCTTCATCCGCGACACAAGGTTTGATTTAATTTATTAATCTATTGCCATTTGTCATGAATTACGATACCCTGGGATGGAATGACAATGCTAATTTTGCTTTTAATTTCTTTATAGGAAATTTGATACACCAGTGAAAACCATTGAATTCGACAGTTCGACAGGGATTTTGATGCCGTTGTTTGACCCTGACACTAATATGTTGTTTCTTGCGGGTCGTGGGGATTCCTCTATGTCCTACTTCGAATTCAACTCTGACATGGACGACTTTTTGCTTGAAGGCTATCGTTATAATGGGGAACAAATAAAAGGAGCATGTTTACTCCCAAAACGAGCACTAAAAGTGATGGACACGGAAGTAAACAGAATTCTTCAACTCACTGCCAATTCTGTCATCAGCATTCCGTACTACGTTCCAAGAAAGACTTACATTGATTTTCACCAAGACCTCTTTCCGGATACGAAAGGAACAAAGACGTCTGGAAGTGCTGCTGCTTGGATGGATGGTCACAATGGGACGGTGTTTAATCAATCCTTAAATCCCTCTGCTCCGAAAGAACCGCCCTACTTTTTGGGAGATGGCACACTTCGAGTTTTCAAACCGCCTTTGGTGATACGACGAGTTGAGGAACAAGCCGGTATCAACAAGATCCTCCAATCTACGAATGATTATAAAAAAGATATCCCTGAACCTCGTCCAAGGAAAAAATCTTTAACTCCTTGTTCATCAATAGAAGAAGTTGGGGAAACTGTGGGACCGACACGAATGAATCCTATAAAGTTTTTCCCCGTACCTAAACCTCGTGTTAGCAATGTAAGACATGAGATAATATATTTTTGTTTTACTTTGGCTGATATTTACATTATTATAATAATTTTAAATGCTTTAGAATGCAACGACAAGTGGGCTTAGGACTCCCAGCTCATTCATTTCTCGAATGGCGGCTGATTTCTCATCACAAAGGAGCACCTCTATTGAGGACACGGAAAATGATAACAACGGCTATTCCAGTTTACCAGATTTTACAACAACCGAGGAAGTACTAAATGGGAACATTCAAAATGGCAATAGCAATAATGGACATGCTTTACCAATGGAAGAAAATGGATGCGGTGATCGTGGAGATGTTGCTGAAAATGGAAACTCATTAGACGACGATGAACTGAACAACATGTCAACATCTGATCGTCGAAAGTTGTTTGAAAGTTCTCTCCAGGATAGTCCATCTTCACCAGCTGCAACTTCCAACGGAGCAAATAACCTATCTCCGGGAGCTTTCCAGGCCCGCGTGACCGTTGCAGAAAGGCTGAAACTCTACCAACAAAATGCCAATAATAGTGGCTCAGGGGAAGATTGTATCGGAGATTATTTGTCCCCGGAAAAGATAAATCAAGAACATCAAAACAATACAGATTCTAAGATGTCAACGAGCAGTTCGCACCATAGCAGTTTAGCATCCGCAGCCAAGAGCAAAGAAAAAGAACAAGAAAGGGAATTGTGTCCAGCTCCAATTGCCAAGCCGGAACGGAAGTTTACTCCCCCAAAGTCGGAACCTTCGTCAAAGGTTTTAGAAAAGGCGCTACAACCCTCCGTTACATCAAAAATAACCGCTACGAAGCGGATTGACACGGTATTTGGTAAGTCTTTGCCTCAATCAGTGTTGGAAGGTTGATTGTAATTTGCATTGTATTATAATATTCATTTTATTATTTAGGCCAAGTATCTAAATACAGAAACTTCAAAGTAAACCCACTTCACCGAAAATATCATCTAGAGAACTTACGAAATATAAGCCCAACTTGTAAGTTTTCTATTTTTTCAAACAGTAAAAAATCCTCCTTTTCTAGCATTGCAATAACGTATATGAGTAATAATGTTTTAACAGGTCCAGGAGAAAGTGAAGCTATTCAAGGTAAGGTCAAGGTGGTGATATAGATGTCACAAAACATTTATTTCTATGGGTGGTTAATAGCATGCTAACCAATTATAGAATGCCTCTTAATTGATTAAGATTAACATTAAGCTGTTTACTAACTCCTAGCCAACCCTGCAAGAGTTGCAGTACCTTTAAATACTCCAGGGGGAAAACTGGCTGTTTTTGAACTCAGCCGAACAGGTCGTCAGCCAGACGGAGTCATTCCAGCTCTGGTGCATGGTTCAAAAGTTATGGACTTTACTTGGGACCCCTTCGACAACACTCGACTAGCTTGTGGTTGTGATGATGGAAAACTTTGGATTTGGCGTATTCCTGAATCTGGACTGAAAGAACAGACGAATGAGCCGGAATTTATTATTCCAGCGCATGGCGAGAAAATTTATATTTGTAAATTTCATCCTTTGGCTGTTGACATTCTTGCAACTGCTTCGTATGATTTGTCGATTCGAATCTGGGATTTGGACAAAAAGGAAGGTCTATTTCATATCCCTTGCTCTGACCAAATTCAAGTTCTGAGCTTGGCATGGAGCCCATGTGGGGCATTACTGGCGACCATGGGTAAGCTCTCCATTTTATGATCCTCTTAACTCCGATTATTTATTTTAATGCATTCTTTGTTTTTTCCTTCAGCCAAGGACAGCAAAATTCGCATTTACGAGCCCCGAGTCTCCGTTGGTAAGTTAAAACTAACGACGTAAAACTAACGACGGAAACTTTAAAGAATGTTTTGCATCTTTTATTTCATAAATGAGCTAGATACATGCAAAGAATGAGCTTAAGAACTTGAGCAATTCACATTTTATCTATTTCAAATTTTAATGGCAGTATTTATCTCCCTAGAACCACAACTCGAAGGCAATGGGCCAATTGGTGTTAGAAGGTTAGTTTAAATTATTTATGATTTGCTTAATGTCTGACATTTCATAAATTATTTCATCGAATTACAGTGGGAGAGCGTGTTGGGCGGGTGGACAGTTTCTGATTGTTTCTGGATTTGAGAAAAACTCTGAGAGACAAATTCAAATGTATAGCGTCAAAGATTTGTCAAGAGTAGCAGTGTTTCCTTTAGATGTGTCTCCAACTATCCTTGTGCCATTTTATGATGAGGATAGCTCAATCCTATTCTTGTACGGCCGAGTAAGTAAATCACAAAAAATATTTTATATGGAGTTTGGATTAATTTTTAATTAGTTTAGTCTGCAAATTAATTTTTGTCTTGAATTGTAGGGCGACAGCACAATTTTGGCGTTTGATGTTACGGATGAGCCTCCTTATCTGAAGCAAGTAAATCAGCATCGTCTCACTGGTGGTCATCAAGGAATTGCATTTTTAAAGAAAAATGCTGTCGATGTTCAAAATGTGGAATTTGCCAAAGCCTACAGACTTACAGATGTGGTCATTGAGCCGTTGTCTTTTACTGTGCCCCGCGTTAAAGTAAGGTTTCTGATTTTTTAAATGAACTAAAAATGGATAACTACAGCTACAACAATTAAATATGTACACTAGAGCGAGTACTTTCAAGATGATTTGTTTCCTCCAACAAAAGTAAGTTAAACTACTACTTCTAACTAAATTTAAAATCACTGAACACATTTGCTGACCTCGTTGTGATTGAATAGGTACTTTGGGAACCAACAATGAGTGCTGACAATTGGGTGCATGGAATGAATTTGGAGCCGCGTCGAGTTAGCTTGAAACCAGAATCCATGAAAGCCGGTGGGAATTTATTTTAACTATGAATGAATAAACTGGCAAATAATATGAACTGATTGACACTTATTTTAAAAAAATAGTTGGAGATATTGGAGCCGGATTTTTCAAACAGGATAAAAGTTTGGATAAATCGATTAAGCAAAAAGGAAAACTCTCTGAAAAAGCTGGGCAGTCGCCTCCTTTTTTTAGTAACCGGTATTCAGATAACTTGGATAACGGGGAAAAGAAGCAAGCAGAACAGGTAAGCGTAATTGAATTGACAAATGTTATTGTAGAAAATTGTATGATAACATGACAATGATAACCTTTTAGTTGGAGAAAGCTATCAAGGAGAAACTAGAGATTAACATGACCTTAGAACAGGACAACATGGAAGGAGTGGATGAACACGAGTGGGCAGGTACGTTATTTTTTTGTTTTTTTGGATTCACTTCAGTTCCAGTACTATATGCACTATAAATACTATAATTCACCTTGTTTTCTTAGATTAATTCAGCTGTCAAGAAACCGTCGCCAAAGAACTAAAATTAAATTAATTCACCCGCATTACGATCTTGTCCATTAAGCATCAATTACACCATATAATGTCGAACCAAGGAAGTTATAATACAACTAAAAAAACCTGCTTTGAGTATAAAGTGTAAAATATTGTAATTAAATTATGAAAGAAATTGGGTTTGTAACAAAATGATATTAGGATACGGTGTATTGTAAAACCAAATTTCATTGCCAATAGCAAAAAACCTAAATGTTAAACATCGTCACAAATTAATTTGTTCCTCACTCTTAAGTCACAAAATCTAGTCCTTGTAAAATACTGGTTTGTATTATGATTTCCTCTTTCAGTCATTATTTTCAATTGTAAACACTCAACAAAAACATAACTCATTTAAAAATCATTTGATTATTCCATTGTAAAAGACTGCCTAAATCTGTAAAGCCTTATGTCAACCAAGAGATTTGAAGCAAAACGGCTTTGTACATACATCATTCCTTCTTGTTCTTCTAAGAATAAGTATGAAATTTGGTTACATTCCTTCCTTTTTGATGGACTGATTCACAATGCAAAACTTCCGTTTAAATTTTGAAATTTCGTCTGAATAGAATTTTGCCATTCAATTTTAATTTAAGAGGGATTTTATATGTATGCCGTTGCAAAATAAAGACAAAATGTAACACGTATACCTAAGGATATCTTAATCTGCAAAGAAGTAGGTTGACCAAACACGCAATATGCTAATTTGTACTGGAAATTAGTAATTAGTAAGAAAAATTCATGTTTGAAATTAGCATTATTGCACTTTATGAGTTTAGATGTTTCATTTTATGACATAAAATGTACATGTTTCACTAATTTATTTATGAGGATACTCATTTTTTCCAAACGTACAAATCATGGAAATGCAAATTGAGTGTTTTTTTTTAATTATTTGCTAGATTAGACAAAGTAAAAAAAATCGCCATTGTCTTCACAAATTGAATAAAATCCACAATGGAAAGTTGTAAATATAGTTTATAAGTATTACACTTAAATTAGTCATAAATATAGTAATACTCTGGTTTTCATGCAAGTTATTAAATCTTGTAAGAGTTTGGTCTGACTGGATAAGCAATTTTATGCATTGCAATTATGGCTAAAAATTACTTTGTAAATTTAGAAATGATTAGGCTGCCCATGATAATAATTTTTAAAAAACTTCAGCTTTACCTGCCGAAAGTGTGATTGATACGTGTGTCTCAAGACTTATGCTTATTAATTGTTGCTGTACTTAATACCTGCCACGGATTTGTAAAATTGTTCTCCATCTAAGATAATGAAAGATCATGCATGTCAAAGACTAACATAAATCATTCGTGATTACGGAATAGACTGGTTTTTTCATGTTGAAACACAATAGTTGTATTAATTCTTTTAAGTATTTACCATCGTCTGGAATTTTGAACATTTTGAACAAGTGTTGATTATCTAATTAATAGTTTACAGTTTTGCGTAAGTCCAACTTTCTACTGAAAACGTCTCTAGCATTGCTTGAATACCAATAAAAAAAACAATGTAACTCAGACAATGTTCATGAAAACTGCATAGTTGGATGAATGATTTCTAAAAAAAAATCAGTGCATTACTTTTTTGTTCACTCCTGTTCATATATATGAACTGAATTTCATGACAATTTAACCTCTGAAAAAACCTGGCATTAAATGCATTTTACCGAGAATTTGCTGAAAAATAATTAAGTAAAATTTACTAGTTACTTGCTAAACAGAAAAATCATAGAAAAATCATATTTGGGTGGTGGTCAAGTATTTTCCCCGTCTACATTCGGCTTACACTTGCTACCCTAATGTTCCCATGAATGTGATTTTGCCCAGTATCCCGATCAAGCAACTCGCGTCATTCTGAGAGGAATGACATGGTCTTGATATACATATATCAGAGAAACCTTTGCCGCAGTAGAAACCTGCTGATCCGGTGCCATTGAAGTTCCTTTCTGGACTTAAATTTCCTAAAAAAAAGTTCAACTTTAAAATATTAGGAATTAAATTTTAAAGATGTCTTCAGCCACGGCAATGCCAGAGCCTGTGAGGGTTTCTTCCCTGATCAAGGTGAGACGGGGCGAGAGCACGCTAACAATTTGGTTTGATATAAGATTAGCACCTTGTAACAAATGTGCAAGATAGAGGTACAAGTGAGTGCTTATCATAAAAATGTGTATATAATTGTTGTAGGTGGGGCGATGGTCTTTCTTGGCACTTGGAATTATGTATGGTCTCTCCAGACATCGGAGTCTAACCATCAGGGAAGCCAAGCTTAGGGAAATCCAGGAACAAGAGCGCCCGGCCAAGGAAGCCAAGAAGGCTGCGGAGAAAGCGAGACTTAACAGAGGTGTGCGTCTTTGCAACATTTTGTATTAGCCCTTGTTTGTCGTACTAGAATTAGTTAGTGTGGCGAAATTGGCGTCACCAAGTGCTGACCACATGTGGCATGGGTGTGTCGTAAGGACACTGTCGTGCAATGTCGCATTGTATGGCAGTATTTATTGAAAATTATGTATTTTTGTGAAATATTTAAGTCGTTACTATTTTCGCCTTTAACTTAACATTTGTCTTTATTATTTGCAGAGGAACTTCTATACCTGGCGAAGGAAACCGGCACCCCAATTCCACCCAACTTTTAGAAAATTACAAATAATTTGACATTAGTGTTCAGAACAGCTACTACAAATATTGTACAGAAAGATGAGGGGTTGTTCAGCAAATCACCTTTAAGTCATCAGTCATGCATAAAGCAATTGTAAGATGCTGCATATATAGTTACTCAAAATAAGTAGTTTAAATAAAATAAAAATGTCATAAATCAAAATAAATTAATTGGCTAAACAAAAAAATTACTCTCATTATTTATTCAGGATTGAAATCAAGAAAATTTTAAGAGAATTATTTATTGGGTTTAATTCACATGTATTTTTCAAAAATTAAAACGAAACGCATGAATTGATTTATGGGGTTACAATTACCTACATTTTATGGTTGGGCTGAGTTTACTATTTTTGTCTTTTAAATTGTTATGAATTTCGGAATGAAATTGTCTCATTTACACCAATTGAAGGCATTGACAAACATTTGAAGCCAAGGTGTAGCCCCCTTCATTTGACCCTCGAGTCCCTNTGTTATGAATTTCGGAATGAAATTGTCTCATTTACACCAATTGAAGGCATTGACAAACATTTGAAGCCAAGGTGTAGCCCCCTTCATTTGACCCTCGAGTCCCTGTGGAATCCAAGGCCATTGCCAGGGAAGAACACAACGTTCTGGGTGAGGCATCATGGCCAAGTGACGACCATCCTTGGAGCAAATTCCGGCAACTCCAACTGTTAAATTAGAAAATGCAGTATTGTTCATGTGAATCTAACTTTAAAATAAAATTATATTCATTCCTATCTCACATTTGCTTCCATTAGGATTCATGGGGTATTCTTCCGTTGGATTCAGAGAGTCATCGACATAGCGTAGTGCAATGCAATTGGATTTTTCAAGCTGAGTGTATACGTCAAGGTTTTTGTAGTTAAATCGCCCTGAAAGACCAATCATTCAATTGTATAAAGAATCAGACAATTTTTGCGCTTATAAATGAATGCAATAGTAAATACCCTCCGCATGAGCAATCCATACTCCCAAAACACACCCATCCATTTCCTTCAACATAATGGAATTGGATTTTCCAATGGCCACAGTTGGGAAACGAGACTCATATCTGTCTGATTGATTGTGATCCAAAAAGACATCTGGGATGGATGGGACGTCAGTGGCATCACTCTTGGCATCACCCAAACCAACCCATTGGAGCAGAGCTAGAAGCTGACAACCATTGCAGACTCCTAAACTAAATGTGTCCTTACGGTCACGGAAATGGGCAAGTTGATCTTTGGTAGATTTATCAAAGAGGAAACTTGCAGCCCAACCCTTAGCTGAGCCAAGAACATCTAAATGAGAAAAAGAGAATGTCATGAATTGGACTTGGTAAAAGTTAATTCCATGCCTTCTCTAAAGGCAAAGACTTTGCACAACGGTTGGAACATGATAGATTGAGTTGCATATACGTGTTCCATCCATCAACTTGCTTAATTTAATTTAATTTATATTTCACATCAGAACCCACCTGCGTAGCTGAATCCTCCAGGAAAAACAATTCCCCTGAATTTGTCCAGGGTAATTTTCCGAGAGACAATATCCTCCATAGTTACATCCCATACTTGGAATCCTGCCATGTAGAGTGAAGCAATCATTTCTCTGTCCCCATTTGATCCTTCCTCTCGAATCACGGCTACGTTCGGAGCATTGGCTATTGATTTCAAGTAATTAGCAGATGTTATTTAATGTCATAATTTCACTCATAAGCCGATGGAGGTTATTTAAATAAAGAAACATAAGATATGCATACTTTGGCTTAAACCGGATGAGATTTTGATGTTGGATGGATCAAATTTAAATTTATACTCCGGAACTTGTCTCACTCTGAGAGATTCATACTCTTGAGTCACGCAGACAGGGTTTGCCTGTCTTTTCTCCAGTTGCCAACTTGTCTCTTCCCACAATTGATACAAGTCGACCATTTTGGATTCCACCTCCATCTTCCCATTGACGCTTATCTCAATTTTGGAGTTGGGACCGTAACCGACGGACACTCCAATGGGATAAACTGGGACTCCTGCTTTCTTAAAGGGAGCCAATACTTTCTCCACATGAGACCCATCCACTTCTAAAACCCATCCAACCTCTTCGGAAAATAAAACTTCCACCGGGCAACCAGACACGCGATGTGTGATATCCACCCGAATACCACAGTGACCTCCGAACGCCATTTCGACAAGGCAGGTCACAAGTCCTCCATCACTTACGTCATGACCCGCGCTCACAAATCCGGCTAATAAAAATAATAATGTAATCATGAAATACATTGGAAACTAAAAAAAAACGTCATGAAATTCACCAACCAGAGATGAGGGACTGTGTAGTATTGAACGCATTAACAAGCATTGAAGGATCATCCAGATCTGGTACCGTGTCCCCAAGTTGTTTATAACATTGAGCCAGAGCCGTTCCGCACCAAACGACTTTTACCTCCGGATAAGTCCACAAATACTAAAAGACTTTCTTTTCCGGCGGATGGAGCTTTCAGATCGGGAGTGACAACTTTGGTGATGTCTGGGCAAGGGGCATAAGTGGAAATGACCAAAGTTCCAGGTGCCTTGACGGTGTCCTTTCCCACTCTTGCAGCCATGGACAAGGAATCCTTCCCTCCATCCACGCCAATTCCCAATTCTTGCATAACATTGCACATTGCCTCACATGCTTCTAGTAATGCGGCACCTTCACCTGGAAGCTTGGCTGCCCACATCCAATTCCCACTGCATTTGACGTCCTGATTCAAACAAATGCATTTACAATAAGTATGAAGCGTAATGAAGAAATTGTGCCTGTTTGTTATACCTTCAAGTCTGAAATTGGAGCAAATACAAGATTAGATAGTGCTTCTGCAACCGTCATCCTTGCCCCTGCTGCAGGACAGAGAAGTCCTTTGATTGGTTGTTCTCCTATGGAAGTTGCAGATCCTGTCTGTACAATGAAAATGAATTTTCATACATAATGGTCCATAAGTTAACCATCAAAGGTTTGTTTTTTAATAGAAAGTTATTACTTACAGTTCCAAAATGAGACAGAGCAATAACTGCAACATCTGCCAGTGGGGTGTGCAGGGGTCCAACACATTGTTGTTGTGCTACCAACCCACTCACAGAGCGATCCACTTTATTAGTCAAATAGCGCTTGCTGGCTACCGAAGGAAGACGAAGTACTCGTTGCAGGGCATCTGCCACGGAGAGTCCTTTGGGTAAGACAAGGGGTCGAAGGGATACTTTGTATTTTTCCATTTTAAACACTTTACGAGGCATTTTCCCCAAAACAAATTCCAAGTCGAGATTCACAGGATTTGGTCTCTTTTGAATGGCTGCGAGCTCCTCATCAGTGACATGTACAGAACCAGATGTTTGAACAGGAAGTTCAGTGAGAACAACTTTTCCATCCCCGGTAACCGTTCCGACAAAGTTGACTGGACATCTTTCTCTGTCTGCGATACTCTGGAGGAGGCTAACATCCTCTTTTCGACATAAAATGGCATCGCTTTCCTGATATTCTGCTCCCCAAAGTTCCAGTGTGTTGATTGTTGGATCTCCCAGTTGAAATTTTTTCGTGAAGAAAACAGCTCCGTTGGGTTCAACTAGTTCCTTCAGCACATTTCCTTTAATAGGGTGGTAAAATAAAAATGTAAATGGGTGCATGATGTGATATGCGTAAAAATTTGAAATATTGTCATAACTGGTGATTCACATATGCATACTGATAGCAATAGAAAAGTATGAATACCGAATGAACTTTGTATGCACGTAATCACCCACCATTTCCACCAGCTCCTTGATCATGAATGCTGCAAATTGGATTTTTTTCTCCCAACTCTAAACAAGAGCGAATAACTCGATTCAACTTTTGTTCCATTTCCGCGTCACCACGTTGAACCGCATCAAAATCCAGCTCAGCCTTATTGTCCCCTTGTACCTAGGACATTAAGAGAAGCCATAACTATTACTGAATAAAATTCTGTTGGTAGATTTCAGTTTATCCCTCGTTTTTTTTTGTCAAGGAGAAAGTTTGAATAGAATACTCACTTGAACAGAGCTGGCCGATCCTCCACCAACTCCAATACGATATATTGGACCCCCCAACTTTACGACTTGCATCCCTGCTTCGGGTTTAAGTTTATCAATCATATTGTCATCCATGGATCCTATGCCACCACTGAACATGATGGGTTTAATGTACTCTCTCCTTTCTTTGGATATTTGGTCAATAACCATTCCAAAGGATCTTGCAAATCCCGAGATGACTGGCTCTCCAAATTTATTCCCATAATCGCTCGCACCATTACTCGCCTCTATACAGATGTCAACGGGGGATGCAAAGTTGCCAGGATAAGCCAGATTTTTTTCCTCCCATGGCAGTTCATAGTCTGGGATAAGCAAACTTCCAAATGAGTAACCGGCCGTTCCAGCAATAACATAACCTCCACGGCCAACTGCTTGAACATCTCGAATTCGACCTCCTGTGCCCGTTGTTGCACCACTAAATTAATAAAAATAAGTTGGAAAACAAGTGGGTGGTTTATTTCACTTGATATGTCATCTTTTTGCACATTGTATTTTTACCTGAAAGGAGCAACACCAGTGGGGAAGTTGTGTGTTTCTGCTGTGAAAATGATATGGCGAGTTCCCTGCTTAATATGAAATGGACTTGGTTTGACCACTTCAGTGGGCAACATGTTTTTCACATTGTAACCAATGATGGCTGAGCTATTGTCGCTAAACTGGATCACATTATTTTGATTGGTATTTTTTTGAGTGTCCATGACCATGTCGATGAGAGATTTTTGGTGTGGGACTCCATCAACAATCATTTCCCCCTACAAAGTAAAACATGAGCATGAATTTATCCCAAAATACCATCATGATATTTAAAATTTCAGGTGTAAATCTGCATACTTTAAAGAACCAATGACGACTATGCTCGCTGTTGGACTGGGCAAGATCGAAACATTCCACACTAGTTGGATTTCTGTTAAGCTTATTCTTGAAAAGTTCTGTGTAATAGTCCAAATCCCAGCTGTCAAATGCCAGACCTAAAAATTGAATAAAAATTCTGTAAAGCATTCATATCAAAGTCATTTTCAGAATTTGGAGAAAAGTTTGGAGGATTCGGCAAGACTGTTCCACAAATGCAGATATTATTATTGTGGCATTGCATGATCACGACTAGGAGAAAATCTTTTTATTCTGTCCCTTCCAGAAGTGGATTTGGATGTGATCAGAATGCAGAAACTTTTGGAGTTGTGGCATTCTCACCTTACAATTCCAAGAGAAGGGCTTGGGGTTTAATCTTCCACTATTTCTGTATTTCGTTTCAGATAGTTCTCCCAATTTTACGGAGCCGAAAATACGTAATGAACCCATGTCCTTGTTATCATGTAGCATTCGCTTTTCTCTTTTAATAAACATCTACAACAAAGAGTGTAACCAAAAGTCATTTTCTTGCCCCCTATCCCATGCACCGTTGCTATTTCCGAAGGCCTGAATACATCTCGAGGCGACTTATTGAAAGATAAAGTACGTGGTGAATGTTAATGTAGATAACCTTATGAATTATGGATTTCCTTCCATAACTCAACCAAAATAGGGCCATTAAGGAAAGAGATGTATGAGAAAACGCCTAGCGAAATTGTCAACTATCGTCATTCATTGTTTGACAACCGATACTTTTTCTTTCAACATTTTTCTCGAAAGATTCTAAAAGTTTATGTTAGTCCACGTAAATATGCGGATAAATGAAAAAGAGAAAGGCTGAAGGAAGTCAATCTTCTGAAGTTATGATTGCTTTCCCTCTATACTCATCTCACGCTATGACAACCACAAGGACCAGTTCGTCCGTTGTTGCGCATTAATTTTATGATGTTTATGTATGGACAAACAATGTTTTATCAATGTGATCACTGGTTTAATGGGATTACATACACCGAGCTGAAATGGAGAACACAGACAGTCTGTGAGAGACATGGCAATATTAATTTGAGTAGACATGGTGTCAACACAAAACAGTTTGCATTTAGCAAACTTTATAGGACTTTTATAAACAGAGTTGCATGATTAAAGTAGAATGATACTGATTGAAATAAAGAGCTATGGGATGCAAGTAGCAGCAAAAAATTTACATTTATGTTCTAAGCTAAATTTGTTACTCCTGGGATACAAATATTTTACAGCGATTGTTGACTTTGGCCTCCAAATTCATGTTTTCGTTCATTCTTTGCATCTAGACAAATATGGTACAGATTTAGCGTATAAATTGGAAAACAATGACATATCGACTGTTAAGAAACTGGAATTGTCTCAGTTTCTGCATCCATTCATGTATGAAGTGAAGTGAGTGCAAACTTTGCCTCACTTCACTCAATTCATTCATTTGCAT